>JZKD02S0014472.1:696156-732106 GCA_000966675.3 Picea glauca
AAGGAGGTTTCCCCCTCGAAGAGGCTTATTATCTGAAATTATCTCTTTTTCAAGGCGTTGAGTACTTTTCCTGAGGTTTTTCTATGCTATATTGATGTTTGGTTCTTAACATGTACACCATCCAAACGACTTTGCGAGCACAAATTTGAACTTGTACACCCATATTTAGCATACGCAGTAACACCATAATATAGCACATGCTTCGAGCACCTATAACCAATGTGGATCACTTCTATGTCATACCAATAATTCGTGTGCACTACTTTTGTGTCACACACCAATATCCACTATGCACAATTTTGGTTTATGCACTAATTCTTGTTGCGCATAATTTTTGTGTCACGCGCTAATAATCTACACACATTTTACTCTTCACTCTGCACCATGCCAAATTTTAGTACACCCCTACTGCACACTAGTACTCCTTGTGCACCATTAACTAAACTATCACATGGCAACATATACCCATATTGTGTGCACCAACAATATTCCTCTGCTCTCTGTCCATACTACACACACCATGCAAAACATTGTTATGCGTTTACACACCACACATGCTATTATTATTCATGTGCCACTCAATCTGCACTGCACAAATTCTCAATTTAGTGCGCACATCTGTGCACCAATATTTTCCGTGCATTACCACTTTGCAACGCACAATGCCAAATTTAAGTCCGCACACTCGTGCACCAATATTTTCCATGAATTACCACTTTGCACCGCACAATGCCAAATTTAAGTGCGCACACCTGCGGGCCAATATTTTTTGTGAATTACCACTTTGCACCGTACAATGCCCAATTTAAGTGCACACACCTACGTGCCAATATTTTCTACAAATTACCAATTTGTACCATGCAATGCCAAATTTATGTGGGCATACCTGCACACCAATATTTCCCATACATTACCACTTTGCATCGTGCAACGCAAAATTTTAGTATGCGTTGCTACACACCCTTATTTTCCACACATCACAATCTTTTCACTGTGCATCATGAATTTTTAGTGCACACACCTGCACACATTCATTTTTATGTGCATCAATTCGTCGTGAATTCTGCTGCAGAAATTGGGGCTTTTGCCAAAAAAATTCTCAATTTTCACCATAGACATTCTGCAACTATGAAATTTGTTCAAATTCACCTCGATAACACCAATTCAACCTCTACAACAAAAAATCATTGTTGGTTGACATTCCTGGAACAAATTTTCCCAAACTCAATTCACTAATTGAGAATTTTAATCAACTAATCTCGCTCCATCTATCATGGCTTCCCTGTAACTTCAAATTCGACCAATTCTAGGTCTAAATTTTCTAGAACATATATTAAATTAGGAATATCTCACTAGGACAAATTTCTCAAATTTTCGATGAATTTTACAACTAAAATTGGGGATTTGTCTCAATTCCATGCAATTGCTTCTCATTTTTATGATGGATGCTTTGTAACTTGAAATTTGGCCACTTCGAAACAAATTATCTCTGAAATTTCACTTCAACTTAACTTTGTCGGCCCATTCAAGATCAATGTTGAAAAATGGAGCTTTGATACAATTTTGTAACATACCCTACCACCCACGTCAGGTCATGCCACCAAAAAGATTTCATGCTATGATACCATATTGTAACATCCCCAGTATCAAACTGGGCTACGCCATGTAATTTTTTCTAACTGTATGCAAATTAAAACATATACACACATAAACTCTTGTGGAACTTCATATATACAACTCAAAACATGAAAATACATTTTGTAAATGCACATATTCATATGGAATTAACAATAAACATATACATCTAGCATAGATAGGAAATACTCATAAATACAAAGACAAGTATAAACCAGACACAGGGAAAACCCATAAAAATAAACACATAAATAATAATGCATCATGTAATTTAACACATAATGGACACTTATCTTGTAAAAATGTCACTAACTGCGTGCAGACCTTCCACGAACCTCCCATCCTTAGACCATGCTACTCATCATTCTTAGTAGTGGGTCACCCCCAACATGGGACTAATCTTCACTCGGGTAAAGGGATTCCTAACTAGGATGACATATCTCATACAAGAGAAAAGACTCTGTCACATGTGCCAACTCAAACTAACATCATGTAGTCCCTCATTTCACACATGCATGTCCCACCCTAGGAAGTGTGCTTCTTATCTTCTCAACAATCCTTCAACTTCCCCACTACCCTTCTAGGTCTTTAGCAACAGGCCGAGAATGAAGTCTCAGAGACCTGTACTTGCAGTTCAACACCTTAAGGAAATCAATTCTCTCACCTAGAGAGAAATTGCTCACGGTCCTGACAACCCACATCTTCAGTATCCCACGGGCCTAACAACCCACTTCTTTAGTCCATTTCCCAAGCTAACCAGGTACAGGTATATGTATAGGTACAAGTACGCATATGGCCATAGGTACAGGTACAATGATAGTAACAGAAAGGTAGAGAGGAAAATTGAATGAGTGAGTGAATGAATGACTAATGCAGTAAGTCCAAGCTATATATATTCATGTTCCCAACTTGACACTTGTCATGTTGAGAACCAGTTTTTTCCACTTGTCCCCAACCTTAGAACTTAGGATAAATAATTATAGATACTTTATACTTTAATTAATATTAATATAATATTCCTTTTTGGCTTAAGCTCCCTAGCTTAGCCCCTTATCCTTAACTTTTATCCCCACCCCCTTTCCTAAAATAGTGGAGTTTTGTCCCCCACACTCTTTTATCGTGGTAAGTCTACACACAACGATGTACTATATTAATGATATGAGTATTTACATATACAAAAATAGGTTCATTGGCCTTTATCATCTAGGCTCGTTGGCCTAATTAAAAACACAAGACTCCTAGCTTATAATAACTAGCTCACTAGCCTATAAACACAACATATGCAAAAAATGCTCTTTGGCCTCATAATCGAGCGCACTTATGTTTGTTGTGCACGGTATCCTAGAATGTACACACTTCATCATTTTAGTGCATAGTACATGTGCGCACTAAGCCATTGTAGGTGAATACAAAAATGATATCCAACAACTCGCTAGCTTAAGTACATTTTCATTTACAATTTGGGTTTAGCCTAGGCTTGTTACACTTCCCATAGCAGTTTGGCTCAACAGATAATTGGCCTCCCTTTTGGGATTACCATACTTCCATATCCAAGTCCCCTTTCTTCCTGCAACTTCAAAATTCATCAGCCAATCAAGTTGTTAACTTTCATGCACATTGTATTTGTAAATGTTTCATACTAACAATCCAAGTCATTTTCATCTATTCAAGGGTACAAGGAAAAAACAAGTATGATTATTTACGTAAGAATCCTTTCAACATACTACATTTCTAAATGAAAATTCATATATCAAATGACTTTAATCAATGTGACAATATTCATGGCCACATTCATAGCCATATTCATAGCCACACTTGATGAGAAGTACTCTTCCATGGTGTGTTGGAGGTTAACCAACCTCTGCACCATATGGCTCATTCACTCTCATTCATTATTACAACATAACTATACTTCCTATTACAGGCTGATCGTGATCCCAAATCAACACACATGAAACTAAATGTTTCTCTTGAATGCACCCAAACATTCTTCATTCATTAGTAACTACCAACACTGATGGCCACCCAATTTATCTTTTCTTTAACACCTATACAATGTAATTAAAATATTGGAAGGTCCTCCTCCCTGAATGGAAAATCCATTGTCTTCCCTTTATGAAAACCTACATTTCCTCGAAGCAATTCCATGCAATGTGCTAGCTATAAGCACCTTTATTCCAAATCTCCCTATATTGTTTATTATACCTATGGTAATATTTACTCACGCATTTTATTGCAAGTATTATAACTCATACTTGATTGCCATAGACTTCCTCTCTCTATTGTTCATATTCTTATTTCCTAAATCTTACCCCGCTTGGTTAACAATAGCATACAACAACCACTCACAATTATTTGCATATATTTAGGATAATGAAATATTTTCAGAAGGGATTCTTACCAAATTTATTCATACCATATGCCACATAGGTATGGAAATTTTTAAACCTTTCGTGGCTTCTATCACCCTCTCTAATATTACCTCATTAATGGTACTTTATGGAGACTTTTAAATCCCCTTCAACAATCTTTTGATGAGCACCTTCTCATAGTCATCCTTTTCTTGTGGTTGTCCATCATTGCCAACTGTCTTCCTCAACAGTTCCAATTTCTTTCTACATATGACATACATCATAAATATGTTAGTCGTCATGTAAAATAAAAATGCAAGTATCATAGTTTTTAAATCAATAACAGTTTTCATATATGTCCTAGCATATCTCTATGTAGCTCATCACATTATCCTTAATGATTCCATGAGTGCAATCCAAGAAATTCTCAATTGTTTCCACAGTCATAAAACCATCATCATTATGGTATCAGAACATTTACTTTCATCAAAATACCAACTTTCTCATCCTAAAGAAAAAAATATATACAAGAAGAAAGGAGTTAAGGCTCTTCTCTTTTCCCAACTTCATCTACACATCCTGGGACCTTCAGTCCAACTGGGTTATTTTCCAAGGGCTCACTACCTTTGTTTAATATGGATTCAACCAAGCCTATTCTTTCAAACTTACTTACTTTCTTATTCTCCTTTCCCCAGCTATACTCATTTCAACAACTGTTTTTTAAGCCTACGACTCTGTTAAAGAATCCATAGTTCTTAGGGTGAGAAAAGTGTTCCTCCTTTTCTCCTTCTTTTCTTATGCAATCTACTTCTTATTGTGATCTTCCTGCTCTTTTCCTTGAGCATCCTCAGTTAGGCGCATCCTAACTCTTAGGATACATCAACATGATTTTAATAGCCAACCTTTTGTTCATAATGAGCCATGACCATGTGCATGTTGCACATTACCATTCAGTTATCAGAATGGTCTACACTTGTTGGTTAGTTTTCCCCTCATATATTTTGTTTTAGAATGTAATCCAAGATTCTTATATAAATTTGATTGTAGACCACTGCTCAATTATCAACATTCATTAAGGTTGTGACTTTGTTCTCCTGACAGAGTCTTCACATAGTTCCTCCACAAGGAACTCTTTTAGCATGCAACTTCCTTATTGCATATCCTTATCTATCTATGATGGCCTCAACCTTGATTTAGCTTCAGTTTTTTTACCAAATATTCCATAAGGAATATAAAAATGCATCTTTGTTATGCATCCAGATTATATGTCCACACATATTCCTTGTTTTCCTATCTTACATCCATGATGCAATTAACAGCATGCATAATCATAGATCATTTAACTTATGATTGTTCGCAACTTTTCTCATGCAGTCCTCAAAGGCTTAATCATGTTGCATGTTTTCACGAGAAAAGATTTAATCCTTTCTCATCTACTCTTTCATCTATTTATACTAGCCTTTCCTGAGGGAATGGAATGCATTCCCCTCAAGATATTATTCAAAACCAATCTTTCATGACTCCTCGGAATAGAGTTGGCATGCATCCATGGTATTCATTCCATATTGGAAACTGTAATTATTTCCTTACATATCACTCATCAAGGAAGCCATATTGTGCCTTTAGTATACATATATTCTTACATCATACATGTGCATCACTTTCACATTTAATATCATTCATACCTATTTGGTATTAATATCAGGATTAATATCAAGAAGCTTCACAATGCATTAAAACCATGTACTAAATCCTATACACACTTATCCCAAATATACATCATGCAAGATCATTGATTGCACCCTTTCCATGGCATACATGCACATTGACACATCAGACTTCCAAATCCTTCTCATTTGGAAGATTGCAGTCATTAGCATGCTATCCACATGGTCAGTTTAACATAAATAATCATAATTATCTCCCTCTTTCTGTATGAAAACAACCAACAAGAAATAATTATTTTCTATGGTGTTATAAGATAACTCAACAGCCTAGAAATATTATCTAGGAAAATCCAATAGTTCCCCAAGGAAACACAATAGCTTATCAAGATTCTCTTTCATGCGTCAAACCATTCTTCGTGAACATATTTCTACAAGGGAATCTTTTCCTAAACTGCTTCTTATAGCTATATGAGTATACCAATCTATTTATGTATGGTTATCATCCACCTTTGGATTTCAATATGATCCACTGGTAAATCTAAAGGTGTTTCCGTACCTCCTTAAATCAGACCCTGCATCGGTCGTTCATTAATCCTTACAACCCTATGTTATTAAGGCATTAATCTGCAACATCTTCAATTTTTCATTCATGTTGTTATCTCCTGCTATCATAAGGTCATCCTCATCTAAAATGTCCATTAGTAGACCATACCACAGGACCCACCACAGGTTATAACATGCCTAATTTGCATGTTCAATATTTATGCATATGCATTCTTATGCATAGACATGCCCTTGAGTTACAATGGAAATACACTCCATTAATATAACCATGAGCTTTTGAACTTGCTTAGGTCAATTCACTTCTACCTTCATGAAGGTTTCTGTCAATCTATATGGTTCCTTTTTACTTGTTTAATGGATTATTCCATCAACAATTTTTAGTTAGTAAATTGACCTTACCATTTCCATTAATCCCATGATCAGGAGGGGTCATACACATATACTGGGTTTAATCCTTTATTAAAAAAATTATTATTACGGCTAAGGATCCTTTAAATCCATTCACATCCAGGTCTTTTTATTAGTTCTCATTAGCATAATCCTACTCTTGTATGAGTGCTCATCATTTCTGAAAGAAAATGATAGGCTTCCTCTACCAAAGACTATCATCATTCAATGTCATTGGGTAAAACCCCAACTGAATTTTAATATACATATTTCAATGAACTTATGTAGATAACTTCCATATGACAATGATACTCTCAGTGGGCTCATGTTAGCCTTGGTAAACTAGTTTTTTGAATGTTCTCCAAACCATCCAGGCTTGTGTCTGAATCATTCTCTTCTAGATAGGGTAGGGTAGTATGCCCTTTCAATTAATTTTTTTCTAATAATATTGTTATGTGACTCGTGCATGAGATCAAGCAGGCCAAATGTTTTTTCCATGATCTGACACCAATTTGTAACACACCCAACCACTAAATACTCTTTTAAGGGGTGGGGCATCATAAATTTGTTTTTCCTTAATTAATCAAACCCTTCATCTAGGGTCTCTATCATGTTCCTCTTGTCCAGATCTCTCAAACTAGTGTCTCCATCCTCAAAACCAATCTTTGGACTAGAAGATATGTCATTCCCAAGTTCTTTGAGTATTTATTGGTCAAGGGCCATGCAACTTCCATGTGGGTCCATATCATACGTATCATCTCAAGTTCTCGAAGATCCTGAAGCTTCCAACACTCCTAAATCTATGGAGAAAATCCAAGCATCCATAATTCGATGGCTAATATCCCTCCATGTTAATGCATACGCCTAAGTAATATTCAACATTTGGTGCTTTGGCCCTGAGCACCCCTTTTCGGACTACGAATGAGACCTCCTAGAGTCTCAAACTCTCGAAGTCCTGTAAATTGCCATGTGGTGCTAGCCTTCGGGCCTTTCAGTCTCTCTCCAATATTACACCCCAGATCCTCTGAAGTCCCGAAGTAATAGACTCCCAGTGTCCCAATCACCTCACCAACCACTTTGTCTAGGAGAGCATGTACCAGGGGCTGACACATTGCAAGGGATAGGGGTGATGCCTTCCCTCTTCAGGGGGTGACCTGTGTCACTCATTAATAGGAATAAGGGGTCTGCAAAATTTCCATATCATGGTGACACAAGGAACGTCGATCGTGGGTCCATGTCACCCTAGTGATGTCGACCTGCCATGTCACACCAAATTGAAAGACTTTTAACATCCTTCATATTTCATAGTCAGGATTTGGCCACGTAGATCCATAGATATATAGCTCTTGTTACTTCAATAATTATACTTTTGGGACGTTTTCAATGCATTCTCCTCACCATTCATAGAGTTGTTCAACATCGAGCTATCCATAGCCTAGATATATAACTCTTATCACTTCACAAATTCGGCCTTCAGAGGTTCCCTCATTAGGGTCGTTCCACTCTCGAATAGAAGGACTTCACCGAAGTATTGACTACAACATGGATCCAATGGAAATGAGGGATCCCGATGAATTCTTGAAATGACAGTTTGCGTCACTTTGTAACTCTGACATTCAGGGGATTCATTATGTAACCTCTGCCTTGCTCTTGGAGTGTAGTATACCTAGGGAGGTAATACGGGGTACCTAGGGAGGTACCCAATGGGAATGTGGTTATGTATTATTAGTGGAATTCATTTAATATATGAGAATGTGGTCATTCAATGTAAGGTGGACTAGGTCCACTATATTAATAAAGACCCACTATGGTAGTTAGATGAAATAAATGTGAGAAGGCTCTCTAGAAGGTTCATAGCAGATACAAAGAGCTATATAAAGAAGTGTAAGCAATGTAATGAAACATAGTGAAGAATATTGTGAATGTATCAAGCATTTCTTGACAAGTGTTATCCTTCCTTAAGGATTAATATATGGTGTTACCCTACCTCAAGGGGTTTATCTATTTCTTGTGTTTAGTATTTTGGTGAATGGTTTGGCTTATTCTTTTTGATATTGTGGTTCTATTTTGAGATTTATCTTCAGATTATTCATGTTTTTAACAAGTGGTATCAGAGAACTTTCCTTGGCCAAATAAGGGAAGAATATTTTGTTCTTTTGTAGATTTTTTCTAGGAAATAAAAAATATGGAGGCACACTTTAGGTTCAGATATGAAAATTTATGTGTATAATTTGGCCAAACCAATTGGGTATTTTTCAGAGATATTTGAATTCCTCTCTAAAAAATACCCAATTTCAAAAAACAAATTGGCCGAAATGAAGTCCTGGAAGTGAAATTATGAGCACTTTAAATTCATTAGTTTTTTAGGGTTTTTCTAGAAAAAGCCGCGATTTTTTGCAGTAAGTAATTTTTAATCCTAGTTTTTGTTCAAGATTTATCCCAAGAAGGATGTTTTTTATTGGAAACTATGATGGCCCTAATATTGAATAATTCATAAAATACTTGAATTCATTTTCGAAAGAGGTTTGGAAACATTGGGTATCGTGTTATTTAAAAGATGATGCTATCATTTGGTGGCAATCACATAGGTATAGCCAATTGATGGCACTTTCTGATAAAGAACTTGAAAAGTTTCTTTTAGATAAATGGTCTCATGCTACTAAAGGGAGAAACAAGAGTTTATTTTTAGGTGGCAAATCTATATTACAGGTTCATTGTTGTATTCACAAATAAAATGTCATTGTTTCTATTAACCATGGTTGGCAACAAAATTTTATCAATGTTGAGTTGGTTAATAGATTGTAGATTCCTACTAAGAATATCTGAAGCACATAGGTTGAGGGTAAAAGTGTTCAAATTTTTAAATATTTCAAGGTTAGTATGGATAAATATGTGTTGCATTCATATTTTTATGTTATGGATATGGATGAAATGGATATTGTTTTGGGATATCCTTGGATAGAATCAGTGGGTACCATTAATATTAATGTTCAAAAGAAGTTTTTGAAGTTGTGGTACAAGAAAAAGAAAATCACATTGCAGGATATGTCTCTGAGTAAGAAATATGGGCCCATGGAGGCTAACAAAGAAGTTATTGTCGAGTGTGAAGTTGAATCAGAGGCAAAGTCTACAAAAGGAGATGCAGAAAAACTACATGAAGGACATAATTAGGAAGCTAAGGAGGTCAATGAATCAAAGGCACAAAGTGATGCAGATTTGAAGAAAAAAGAAAAGATTCCTACAGTTGTTGTATATCACCATCCACATCATATAGAGATAAAACATTCATCAAGGAAAGGGCATGTGCATTAACACATTTATGCACCAACAAGGCACTAGACAAGAAACTGATCAAGAGGTGCATGGAGGACTACCGCCACTATGGGAGGAGATTAGGCTACGGAAACAATCCCATGACAACCTCGACATGATGCAGAGAAAGATCATGGTGGAAAGGGAATATATGGACATCATGTTCGACTTCCATTCGGATGGATAGACGTTCGTAATTGGTACTAGTTTGCGACATTACTTAGCCATTCGTATTGTATGGTTTCTTCTCATGTTTCGACGATGAAACATGTGAAGGGGAATGGAATGTAGTATACCTAGGGAGGTAATATGGGGTACCTAGGGAGGTACCCAATGGGATGTGGTTATGTATTATTAGTGGAAGTCATTTAGTATATGAGAATGTGTTCATTAAATGTAAGGTGGACTAGGTCCACTATATTAATAAAGACCCACTATGGTAGTTAGATGTAATAAATGTGAGAAGGCTTTCTAGAAGGTTCCTAAGAGATAGAGAGATTTATATAAAGAAGTGTAAGAAATGTAATGAAACATAGTGCAGAATATTGTGAATGTATCGAGCATTTCTTGAGGAGTATTATCCTTCCTTAAGGATTAATATATGGTGTTACCCTACCTCAATGGTTTTCTCTATTTCTTGTGTTCAGTATTTTTTTGAATGGTTTGGCTATTCTTGTTGATATTATGGATTTATTTTGAGATTTATCTTCAAATTATTCATGTATTTAACATAGAGTGGTCAACATTTGGCTAACCATGGTCTAGGCACAAAACACGAAATTTGGCGAAAGACACGGGTGACATGTGTTATGCCTATGATGAGTCCAC
Source organism: Picea glauca (assembly GCA_000966675.3). Taxonomy (NCBI): domain Eukaryota; kingdom Viridiplantae; phylum Streptophyta; class Pinopsida; order Pinales; family Pinaceae; genus Picea; species Picea glauca. Next base: position 706,901 of record JZKD02S0014472.1, read on the forward strand.
ATCATCCTAGGTGATTTCAGTACGCTGTGTCACTTTGACATTCAATGATCTGGCGATATTCTCTTTCACTCACAATTTAAACCTCCCAGAGTAGGACTATGTTGAATTACTTGATGCTAACTTTTCATTAGGCTCGATATGACAGTCCAAGAGGGTTTTGAAGGATACTTAGATCCATAGTTCACATTACTTCACAGCTCCATCCTTCAGGGGTTTCGACTCTATGATCTCTTCATTCTCCCAAAGTAGGACTTCATCGAAGTATCATACGTGGGTCCCTCCTCTGGATGGTCGAACGGTTAAGAGGGGTTATCAATGGAGTCCTTAGATCAATGCTTGAGAAGGATCCCTAAGTATCTGAGGATCAACGGTCCATATTACTTCATGACTTCATCCCTCAGAGGGGGGGGGTTGTCTTACCAAACATTTTTTATCCCGAAGTAGTCAACGTTGGGATGACTACATCATAGATCTGACAGTTGGGATAGTTCTTGGGCATCCTCATATCTACAGCCCAGATTAACTTCAGGCTCCAGGACTTCAGAGGGTCAATCTCTTTTATGGAAATCACCCAAATATCAGTGAAATGACAAAGACTAAAGGAGTCGAGGAGTTAACACCCATGTTCCTTCTCCAAATCCAACAGTTGTGACAACCTTGGACCCTCAGAAACAGATCTCTTATGTTCACCATTCGAACAAGATAATCCTCTCCTTCAATACTTAAACCTCATTATCCTTCCTAATCTTCATCAGCTCTAAAAGACTTATGCATTGACGCACACTTTACACTCTTTCTCCTAATCTTGAGACTTAGAAATATCTCTCGCACACTCCCTTGACTCATTCTCCTTGAGAACCTTTCAATGCTTCATTACGTGTTGACCCTGCACAATGTGCACGGGTATCTAGTTCGAGATATTATAATCAGGAGGGTATATGGGTATTCCTTTCACCGGGATTACAAAAGAGAAACAATTTGACACTTATAGAATATCAAATATTCATGACTTTAGCTATAAATGCACACACATTCATATAACCATGAAGGTAGATAAAATAGCATTTCCGAACTAACTCAGGCATAAGTAAATTCATACATTAAAACTTTCATTTCATCTTAAGTGCACAAGGTTAAAACAAATGCTTATCTATTATAGTAGATCTCCAACCAACTGACTATGGGTGTTTGCCTTTCCACCCAACCATAGGATTAGAGGCATTCATTCTTAGTTCTCTGGCCAGCCTCATGATAAGCCATCATATCACTAGGGAATTTCTGACAGCTCTCTTAGAGGTTCTCTCTCTCTCTGTCACCTCCTTTGCCAACTTTATCATATGTTTCCTCAACATCAAGCTCATAGTCTCTTGTTTGGGTCGCGTTCTTCTGTAAATGATCCAGTAACCATAAAAATGTAACAAGATTTAATTTCCTCTTCTCATCTCGAGTGTCTCTCACGTTCTCCCCTCTTCTATATATATGTCTGCATGCCTTTCACGGACACCCCTCCTTGAGGAAGGTTCCCCTTCCCATCCTGTTCCTTCTGTCAGAAGGAAAGTTGGGTAAGCCTGGGTCTGTAGGACCCTATGGTACTTTGGGATGACATTCTCCAGCTAGACCATGCTTTGATTCATGGGGGGTGGTTTATGGTTCAACCATAGGTCCTTTATTCATTAACTGATTCCTCCTTGGAATCCAGGGGAGGTTTATTATTCCCAAGAAAGGGGGATTTGGGGTCATTTGACATAATGAACCCTCTCCATAGTTTTCCCATTTCTTTCCTCTAGTGATATCATGGCCAATACTTCAAGGTTTCACCCCCATAGTCAATTATTGGCAATTCAAACAACAATAAATTGGCATTCATGTTCACATGCCTTAGCATGGTAATCATAAATAACGATTAATTACAAGTTGGGGGAAACATGGGTATTACAAGCTCAACCACTTATGAGTTTCATTTCCTGTGCCACACAGTCATGCAGGCTCGCGTTGATTTATGAGCCACCTCGAATGATGTCTATCCCAACCACTTTCAACCCCTGAACCCTACATTCAACATTCCTACCCCCAACCCAGTCACTACTTACAGTGCCCACTCTACCCCATATCCCCATTCAGGTTTCACCAAGGTGCAACATGATATTATTAGTGAGCTTCATAGGGATAACAATGAGCAAAAATTCTGACATGAATTAATGGAAAATCGGTTAGATTGGTTGTTGGGTTCAGGAGTGTAAGACCCTAAAAATGTCACAACGATGATGAGTATCAATGGGCCATCATGACTCCAAAATGGAAAGAGTCTTCCAGGGATGTGTTTCCCGACAAGAATCTCACCAAGTAGGTTTAATGGCAGGTCGCATTTTGGTATTTTTAGTTTTTGTTTGGTTTGCTAATCTACAATACCATTTTCTTCAACCACCATGGATGTTGTTTAATTAAAAATATGTAATTATGTCAAGTTTCAGTTTTCACAGTGAAATACTATGGAACTTCAACACTTGGTGGTGGGTTTGGCTTCCTCTATTGGCATCCTCATCACTAGTGTCAATGATCTTTTTTTTACTCTTCTTTTATAAAAGGTAATACGATAGCTAGCTTACAAAAAAAATATTCTAAGAAAAATACAACATCCATTTGGATGTTATGGTGGGCTGACCTTGCACTGAGTACATATTCAAATACACAACACAAGACAAGCATTACATAATATTCTATCTCTTTAAATAACTTTTCGATAGAAAAAACCCTAACTACTTGTTGTCCCATCACAAATGAGAACCAACTAAATAGTGGGACTTATAAAGTGGACCCTTTTACATTGAATAACTATCCACTAATATCCAATTGGGCCTTATTCAAAGAGGATGGCAACATAGATTAATTAACTAAATCCCATGTAGACTAAATTAGGAAGTTTATGGTAGATGCCTAAGATGCCCCTCCCCTTCAAAAACAAAAGTATCCTCAAGGTTGTAGACAAGGAAATTTTTGTAGGTTCATGGTTGGTTCCCATGAGGCATGTCTTTACACTAGATCTATACTTAAAAAATCTTGCACTAGCATAATTGATGCTCTTTGGATTCCAATGATACTAATAGATAGCTATAAAATAATCCTTATTCTTTAAGTTCCGATAAGATACTTTTCACCTTTCACTTTTATCCCATCATCTTTTTTAGACAAGATAGATGCAATACTAGAAAAATCTTGGAGTGGGTTCGTAAAACCAATTTGTAGACCACTTGTTCAATTCACTGAATGATCTCATAGGGTTCATAGAACTTGGGTGATAATTTTTTAGGTGTTTTTTCTAAATTGAGTTATGTTTTTCTATATGGTTTAAATTGACGAAAAACCTAATCCCTTCCTACAAAAGAACATTTTGAGCGATGTTGATCTTCATGTTTCTTTATTATGTTTTGATCCATAATCAAATTTTCCTTTAGTATGTGGAGAATGGATTCTCTACTATGGAGTGTGTGATCCATTACTTGAACCTTGGAAGCACTTGGTAAACATTCATTGACCAACAATGGATTTTCTCTATAAACTACTTCATACGGGGTCATTTTTGTATCTCCATGATAAGAGGTATTGTACCACCATTATATTAGGGGCAACCATTCTGCCCATTGGTGTGTTTTTTTAGAAGCATCTCAAATATTTTTATAGTCACTTGTTGATCACTGAACAATTTGACCATCTATTTGGGAGTGATATTTAGTGCTCATTTTTAGATGCGACCCCTATAATTTAAATAGTTCCTACCAAAATTTATTAGAGAAGGTACAACCATGATTTGAGACAATGGACGTGGGAATTTCATGTAACTTAAAAATATGGTCATGAAATACTTGGTCGACTAGAGAAGGGGTAAATGGATGTGGTATGGTGTAAAAATGATCATATTTGGAGAGACTATTGAATACCTCTATGATCACACATTTTTTTCTGACCCTAGGAAGTCCCACTATAAAATACATAGTGATGTTAGATCGTGTGTTTGAATTTGTAGTGGTTGTGGTGCCCTTGATATATCTATTGTATCCAATTTATTTCTTATGCAAGTGTCACATGTTTCCATAAAATCTTGGATGTTGGTTTTCATCTCTTCCCAAAAGAATGCCCACTTAGTTCATTCACATGTATTTTGAAATATAGAGTAACATGCAATATGTTATGAATGAAATTCCTTGTAGATTATTTATTTCAAAGTATATTGTTTTACTAGAAAAATGTGTCCCCTATATCACAATGTATCTAGATACCATGTATACATGTTAGGAGGGTTGGGATATTCCTCAAGCCTGTAGATGAGTTGATGGACAATGTCATTTTCCAACAACCAATATTGATGGTATCTATCAAGACAACATATAATGGATAAATATAATGTGAAAAGGTATCCATTCTCCTCAAATTACCAAGATAAGGAATCATCTGCTACATTTTCCTTACCTTTCTTATAGATAATCAATAGTCATACCTAAGTAGCTCGGTGACACACTTATCTTTGTTTTTCGAGGATAACCTTTGTTCAAGAAATTAATTTACAATATCATGGTCAATGTTGATCTATAAATGTCTCCCGATAAGGTATGGACACTAGGTATCTATAGTATGCAGGGTGGAAACCATCTCTTTGTCATATGTTGATTTACCAAAATTATGGTCACACAATTGCTTACTAGTGGATTTCAAAGGGCGCCCCTCTTGGATTAGTACTACTCCAATACCTCTAGAAATGAAGTGCATTCAAAGACAAAAATATAACTAAAATATAGCACAACTAATACAAGAGTTGTGCACATCACATATTTTGAAGATAAGAAGGCCTATTCTACAGCCTCTTTCCAAATAAAGGCATTCTCTTTTGTAGCGAGGTTAAGGGAGAAACAAGTTTTCCATAATTTTGCACGAAAATCTTATATTCCCCTATATTTACTAAGAATGGATACAATCTCTTAAGGGTTATGGGATGATTCCATTCTTCCATAGCTATATCTTTTTGGGGATTAACGTGTACTCCCTCCTAGCTTGCAATGTAATCCAACTATTAAACCTATGAACCCCCAAAAGAAAATTTGAAGCATACTACAAATAATTTTGGGTCCTATAGGAGCTAAAAGGATATATCAACATGCTTGATATAGTATTCCCATGTTTTGTTGTAGATCAAAATATCATCAAAGAATACTAGTGAAATGTTTTGGAGGAATGGTTAAAATATCTTGTTCACGTGGCTCTATAAGGAAGATGGAGAATTGAAAAGGCCAAAAGGAATTACTAAAAAATCATAATGAAGTCCATGTGCATGGAAGGTGGTATTATGGATGTATACCTCTTTCGTCCTTATCGGGTTATCACCAGAACAAATGTCAAGTTTAGTGAAAAACTTGGCTCCATGAAGTTCATCCTAACAGACATCAATAAATAGGATAGTATATTTGTCATTGATAGTCAAATTATTGATATCCCACAAATTAAGGCACATGTGCCAAGTACCTTATGTATTTAATACCATGACTACTAGTGATGAGTAAGGGCTAGTACTAGAACATATGACTCCTACTTCCAACAATTCCTTAATGATATTTTCAATATTTTTTTCTTTTGTTCAAAATGGTGTATATAAGGATGCACATAGGGAATTTGAATTCACATAATCAGGCGAATATCATGATCATGCTCCCAACATAAACATGGTAAACCTTGTGGAGTTTCAAAGACCTGTTGATTCTTATAGAGAACCAACTGAAAAATCAAGGTGAAGCTCTGGTGGTGTGGTGTTGACTACATATATGGAATTGAACTATGAAATAACACCTATGTGATTTTTTTAAATAGCTTATCCATATGATTATAAGTTATAGTTTCAGGGAAATTCTATGTAATCCCCTTGAGGGTATATTTCTTCCCTTTCTATGTGAATATTCCAACCATGTTTGAGGGTATTGAATTGTGATTTGATTGCATCCCTGAGATCATTGATGAAAAAATATTCAAAAATAAATTATATTAGACCTTTATTAAAATTGCCAATTTCTCAAAGGAGGTAATATTTTCCATAATTGTCTTTGTTTTGTGTAATTTTATTAGGCGTCCCAAATGATGAGTGACATGATAAAAATGATCATAAAGTACTTGCACAAACTATTTCTAAGAAATGTATCCTTTATAAGCCTCCTTATACTATTTCCATGAATTCCATCATTCGACATCCAAATATAAGAGCCTAATGTTTATTCCGTGCAGGTCATCAGTAATGCCACAAAGAGAGAAATAATTTTCCATTTGGGTAACCCAACTTGAGCAATATGAACCATCAAATTTGTTCATGTAAAGCTTTCGAAAATGATGCCATGAATTGTGATCCTGAAATTTTGGGTGATGAATACCATGAAAGATGTGTGCAACCCAGAATTGAGGGGTGGTAAATTCCTCTTTGGTTGGATAAATGTTTGGATATCCTTTTTATATACTCAAGTAGTAACCTAAAAGTTTCAATATGTCATTTTTTTTGTTCTTTTCATCCTTCACAATTTCGAGTGTGCACTCAATGTTAGCAATTTTGTCTTCTAGTTTTAGGTGCTAAGTGGGTTGGGTCCATTGTGGGTTCTAATATGGTGGGACCTTTTGTTGGTTCTTCAAGTTGGTCAGGTTATTACTTTGAACGTTTGGACCACCAAATACTTTGTTGGAGAATTATTCTCTACTTACCTCATTATGACCAGTAGCTTGAAAAGATTCTTTTCAGATATACCAAAAAACACTATATTGTTGGATCCTCTTGAAAAGGGATATTTAATAGGATTTACCCTATGATTATCACGATGAAAGGAATATTTTGAGATAGGTCTCCAACAATGGTGTCAGAAGGTCTCATACTGTATTTTTATTTTATTGTGAGTACTACTCATGTGGGAGTATTACTCTTGGATAACTATTAATATGATGATTGAATCTGCAAATTCCTTCTAGATGAAAATATGTAGGGATTTATTCAGATAAATTTATAAGTTGGGATTTGCAGGATCATAGAGAAAAAGTGCCATGTGTTATAGCCCTCTGATATAATTATGAGTTGAAAAATAGTACTCAACCAAATGTCCTAGGGCAGTAACTGTGGATGCTCAACCATGCCCTTAGTCATACAAATCGATTACCCACGTACTAGTGAGCGATCTCCCCAAGTGTTGTTCTTACTTTAATATAAAAATAATATGATTGATGGGTTGATCTGGGGTTAGTTTCAATTATACCTAGGGGTCTTTAGATATACATGAAGGTATGTGGAAGTGATATTCCATATAAAAGTGTTTTATATTGTGATGCTACTTGAACAAGTAACAGAAGGGGCTATAAGGGTTTCAAATAGCATGATTCCACTTGCATTTTATTTTTATATTCTTCCCCAAAGGAAGTTTTATCTGCTAAATGACATATCACTATGTTAGTTAAATATGTCGAAACAAGTCTCTAGGCTAAAAAAAAAATCTACTAAAATTTGGAGGCATGCTAGCTCAGGAAAGAGCTTTGATACCACTTGTAGTGTTACTTGACCCTTTAAAATTGAAATAGAACTAGGTATATAGAGAATATCATTGAAAATTAACTAGTAACGATATAAAATCTATAAATATACCCTTGTGTATTGATAATGTGATGAAAAATACAATGCTCACCTTCCTCTTAATGTTCATCACCATCCACTAAGTAGATCTTTGAATACACAACACAAGAAAATCATTCCATCATCTCCTATCTCTTTAAATAATTTATCCATAGAAAAAACACTAAATACTTTGAGCCCCATCACTGATGGGTACTAGCTACCTAGTGGGCCTTATAAAGTACACCCTTTTACATTGAATAACTATCCACTACTTCGGATGAGCCTTATTCAAAGAGGATGTCCATATAAAAAAATTAACTAACTCCTATGTACCCTAAATTATGGAGCTTAGGGTAGGACCATAACATGTGTAATATTTTTGTGGAACACCCCCCCTTACATTAAAGTTTTACCAATTTGTTTTCGATTTTGAAGATAAGGACGCACATTTATGCCATCCTTTGCATAATATTAAATATTTTGGACATGAATGATATACTTTATTATAAACAACCAAATTAGTGCACAATTTTCTATCATCTCTAGCATATTTACATGTACTAGTAAGTACATTGTTTGATGGTAACATTTTACCTTGTAATAAACTAATCCAAACTAACATTAACAAGTAACTAACTATTAATAACATGAAAATATTTAAAATCCTATAAAGAACACTATACTATAGTATGCCTATCACATGTTATATCTTAAAAAATAGGTACACATAATGCCTCATAATTCATGTGTTTATTTCAAATTATAAAGAATTAAAATAGTGGTCAACTTAGTGAACTTTCCTTTCTTGAGCACTTCAAAAAGGAGTGTTTGTGAAGTGTACCTCAAATGATATAGTTCGATTCTATGTTCTACAAGGCATACATTCATATTTTCATCATTTCGTCGACTACATCGATGTAATCCCTCTCAAAATTATCATGTAACATTTGCTTTTCAATATTAGAAAAATAGTAAGCCGAAAGCTCAGAGCATCAGATTCCTGATGCATTTCCGTCCTTCCTTCCCCCTCCCGCATGGCCTCCTCCCCTGGAGGAGCCTCGTCGCCGCCCCCCCCCCCCCTTCTGAACTGCCTCCTTCTCCCTCCTCCCTGGATGTTGCTTGCTTTTCCTCTCTAATCGCCTCTCTTCCCAAGACGAACAAGCACACCCCTCCAAAGTTCATGAAAAAACTAGACCAAATACCCTCGGTTCTGATCCAAGGAAGCTCTAGATCCCTTGCCCTAAAATTTCTAGACCATGCACTCATAGGTTAGTTGACTGGAATATGAACCTCTCCATAGGCTATGGTGATTTGGATTGGCAATAACTCGAAACCCCACCAGAAAGGAAACCTTTCGCACTTTCCGTGTGGAAGAGGTTTGTTTTCATTTATGTTCGAAGACAAATTAGATTGATATCTGATGCAGGAGCATCGCTCCATGTTAGCCATCCATGCCATCGAATTCAAATCGCACGCTAAAAGAGAGGTGTAGTCCTCATTTAAATTTGAAATGAATGTAATTAAATGTCTTAGGTTGGTGAGCCATGGAAGCCATGCCTTTGTGTAGGCGTTAGATAAGATCGGCTTTAATGCTAAATCGACTGATATCTAGATCCGATTCTGGACTAGACAGCCATTGAATGTAATTTATTAGAGTAGGTGAACCTGGAGGGAAGCGCTCGATCATCACCTAAGGTAAAAGAGATTTTTAGATCTCATTTTTGAGTTAGTGAAGATAGATGAGCAGAGTAGAGAGAGCCAGAGAGAGCTCAGGAACACATTGTAATTACAGGCATTTGCCATTTGTTAATATAAAACCGAACAATTTTTCCTACATTATTCTGTCATATATGCATGTCTGTGGGTGTTATTTGTATATGCTGTGAATATATGTTATGAGGATGCATTCTACAGGAGGGTGTTTGATTTCAGGGTGAAGGTCTTTGAGGCTTCATATCAGGAGGGTGTGACAGAACGTTGAGAGTTCTGAGAGCCGTGCACGGGGGATGCACTTCTGATCTCTGCAGAGTTAGATAAAGATGTGCTCAAGGCACAGAAGTTGAAGTCATCAACTCAGGAGGAAGACCTGTGAGGTTGTTGAACACCTCAGGAGGAAAGGCTGTGTAGCTGAGACACAGTTGCAAACAAAATCTCTGAGGCCTTTTGTAGAGCTCTGCCAAGTGGGCATTGAGCGTGTGTACAGGAGTGCACAAAGGAAGGAACTCTGGGGAGAGTTGAAGATAGAAGAACAGAATCACTAAGGATTCTATGAGAAGCTCTACCAGGAGGGCATTGAGTAGGTGCAAAGAGTGCACAGAGGGAACCTAAAACTACTGAACATTTTGTGGAGAAGATACTCCGCCAAGAGGGCATTGAGGAAGCGTGCAGATAGGAACCAAAGAGGAGAGAACTCTTTGAGTTCTATGTTGTGAAGGGAGAGTCCACTGAAGGGCCTCCACTGGGTTGCTAAATACCCAGAAGTACTCAGAAAGAGGCTTAAGCAGAAGGATAGCCAGTAGGGCATCCATTTCATTCTCCATCTGCAGGAGAAGAAGGATAAAATCCCCCGAGGGGTCTGAGTGTTTGAGAAATATTAGAAGAGATAGCACTGTGGGTGTGCAAGGACTCTATAGGAGCGCAGACATCGAAGTACTCTAAGGATTCAAGAGTAATAACTCAGGAGGAGTCAACTTTTTTATACGTGTGGTGAAACTCAAGGTTCAGAAGCTCGTTGGAGAAGGAAGCCAATACAGAGGCCTTGGAAAAATCAGAATTATTCCAAGTGCTCAGAAGAAAGTGTAGGAGCTCAGGAGGGGCAGAACCAACCATCCGATTGGCAGGAGAGAAGAGATCTAGACCGTCAAAGGTTCACGTCCAAGAAGGTGTTAGAAGAAGCGCGCGGAAGAGGAGAGCGAAAGTCGTCAGATCTCACATTGAAAACCCGTCGGTCATTGGATCGGGGAAAGTTACGCAGAGGTTAAGTGTAGGAGTAGGTGCACGGGAAGCTCAGGGAGGAGCATAGAAGCCGTTGGATCAGCTGATAGAACCTGGGTCGTTGATCTTCGATTCCAGGGAGCAGCCAGAGGAGCGTGCACAGAGGAAGACAAATATGGGTCGTTATATCTGAGAAGAGATCTCGACAGTTGTCGGATCTACGGAGGTTACGCGGAGGGTAAGTCCTTGTGGATAGGAGGAGAAATCCTGACGAGAGGAGCCAGCATCGGGACATCGACCATCGGAGAGTTGGGACTCTCGAGGTCATGTAAATCAGGACATCAGAAATCCTGAAACAACGAAAGAGATCTAGACCGTCTGTTGGCAAAGGACACATGAAAAAGATCAAGCACCATCGGCATTTGGTGCATCGGGAAATCGACATTCCCATGGACACGAGATCGGGGAAATCCCAGGTGAAAACCCCGATATAATCGGAGTCGTCCATTCAGGAGGGACAGGTGTCAGGAATCAGACGAAAGTTGGAAAATTGGGAAATCGGAGTTCCTGAGGACAAGAGAACCGAGATTTCGAAAGTCTCAAAATCCCAAGAGTTAATCACACTGTGGTCACACGGAGACAGGTCGTATGGACCATGCTCTATCCAGAAGGGCTAGTGCCTAGGAGCCGAGATCTCATCGCAAATTGGGGATTGGAAAGGACTGCGACTCTCGATAGCGGAAACCCCGAAGCCCCGATACAAAGTTGGGGATAACCACGGTCAAGTGTTGAAGGCCATGGAAGGTAAAGAAGGACCTGTGGATCAGGTAATTGAGCAGAGATTCCCGAGGGAATCTAAAGAGCCAATTTCAGCTCGAAGAAGGGATTCGGAGCGATCCTGAGAGAGGGTGCTGGAGGGGGTAGCTCGCACCTGCGTCAAGTGGTATCAGAGCGGGAACTTCATCTGTATATTTCAGGTGAAGAGAGAGGAAAGAAGAAGGAAGACAGAGTTGTTGAGGACTCTGTAAGGATTTTTCTGTAGGGAGGCAACAGTCCGGAAGACAGTCTGGGAGACTGTGAGATGATGAAGCTGGAACACTCAGGGATGCAGAGTGACAGCAATAGATCTGTCAGGGAGGTAGATAGACACAACAACATGGTTACTGAAGACCATAGGTATGCTGGGAGGAAGAAGAGAAAGGCAAAAAAGCTTGCCGAATATGATAAAGAAAAAAATAGAGAACTCTATGAATTAAAGGCAGACATAGAGGAGTTTGAACCGTGGATGCAGCAGGATAGGAGGATGAGACAAATGCGTGAATTTCCCCTGAAGGAGGCAAAGGCAAAGTGGCCAGTCAGAGAGATGATGGTCATGAGACAACACAAGTTGTTGAGAAAGTGGTTGAGGTATGCTAAAAACCTCAAGGCCACAGAGGACAAGATGATTGATCACTATAAGTTCGAGGCTAGGAGAGGTCTCGATGATTGGGATGATGAAGAAGATAATTTGGGATCAGCTGAGGATCTCAAGGACTGCCAGGAAGGCAGAGAAGAAGAAATTCCAGTTTGCTAGGAGGGAAACAAGCTAAGGTCACTGCGGGATCTCACGGACTGTCAGGAGGACAGTCGAGGAATTTCAAATTTCCAGGACGGCAATGATGAGAGATCGTTGAGGGATCTCGAAGACTGCCAAGAGGGCAGCGGAAGCATATTGGACTACCAGGTGGGTAGATATGAGAATGTGAGGCCATCTGAAGGTCTCATGGACTCAGAGGTGAGTTCAATTCAGCTAGGAGTGTTGATGAAGATGGGATCGGTTGATCTCATAGTCTGTTAGGAGGGCAGCAGAAGCATCCGATATTTCTAGGTGGGTAGGGATGAGCAGATGAGACTGCCTAAAGGTCTCATAAACTCAGAAATGAGTTGGAATCAGCCAGGGGAGTTGACAGAGCCAGTGAGCTCAAAGGTGAATTTGGATCAGCAGGTGCAGCTGACAGAGGTGGAGGATCGGGATGATCTTCTAATGATTGGGGGAATTAGAGTATTCCTACCCTGTGCCGAGGAGGAGGCAAAAAGTTGTGTTGTAGGTGAAGCAACAGCAGAAGAATAGTCACAGCTAGAGATGACTATTGAAGAAGAGGAATTGGAGAAGACTTTGGGAGTTGCCCAAGAAGAATAAGTGGAAGAAGAGAATGAGCATTCCTAAGAATGGCTCAATGACTTCAGCCAAGAAGCCGAGGAAGCTGCAGCACTGAAGCTGATAGCAGAAGCAAAAGAAAAAGCAAAAGTGGAAGCATAAAATGAGTGTTCTGAGGAACAACTCAATAGTTTCAGCCCGTAAGCTGAGAGCGCTGTAGCATTGGAGCTAGAAGCAAAGGAAGACAAGGAGCAGGAAGGAAGATTTATCACTCCATGGGAGATGGAGCTAGAAATACCGGAGGATTGGTTGAACAATCCAGGGCCAGAAAAAGAACTGGCAGAATTTGAGCTGTCAGAGAAGAGGATGACTGAGAAGTAGGTCAGTCAAGAAGAGACTGCAGAACTGAAGTCTGCAGTAGAGTGGCAACTTGAGGCCATAGATGAAGATGAAGAAGATGGCATGGGAGATCATGATGATCTGCCCAATGACCATAAATTTTTGCAGCTGAGGAGACTGCAAGTGCCGAGCCAGCCATTGGAGTAGCTGGATGAGGTAATAGAAGACATCAGAAGGCTGATGTTGAGATCAGCAAAGACTTCTAGCAAGGAGAAACTGGGCAGAAGGAAAGCAACAACATCAACAATAGAGAATCAGGAGGATGGATCAGATGGGAAGATCCAGAGATTGGTTTGGGATCTAAGAGGATTTCCAATCGATTAGAGGGGAAGCGCATGAGAAGGAGCTCATGATTTTTGTAGCTGTAGAGTTATGATGCAGGAGCATCGCTCCATGTCAGCCAGCCATGCCAGCGAATTCAAATCGCACGCTAAAAGAGAGGCGTAGTCCTCATTTAAATTTGAAATGAATGTAATTAAATTTATTAGGCTAGTGAGCCATGGAAGTCGTGCCTTTGTGCAGGTGTTAGATAAGATTGGCTTTAATGCTAGATCAATTGAGATCTAGATCCACTTCTGGACTAGACATCCATTGAATGTAATTTATTAGAGTAGGTGAACCTGGAGGGAAGCGCTCGATGAGCACCTCAAGTAAAAGAGATTTTTAGATCTCATTTTTGAGTTAGTGAAGATAGATGAGCAGAGTAGAGAGATCTAGAGAGAGCTCAAGAACACATTGTAATTACAGGCATTTACCATTTGTTAATATAAAACCGAGCAGTTTTTCCTGCATTATTCTGTCATATATGCATGTATGTGGGTGTTCTTTGTATATCTTGTGAATATATGTTATGAGGATGCATTATGCAGGAGGGTGTTTGATTTCAGGGTGAAGGTCTTTGAGGCTTCATACCAGGAGGGTGTGACAGAACGTTGAGAGTTCTGAGAGCCGTGCACGGGGGATGCACTTTTGATCTTTGTGGAGTCAGACAAAGATGTGCTCAAGGCACAGAAGCTGAAGTCATCAACTCAGGAGGAAGACCTGTGAGGTTGTTGAACACCTCAAGAGGCAAGGCTGTGTAGCTGAGACATAGTTGCAGACAGAATCTCTGAGGAGTTCTATAGAGCTCTACCAAGTGGGCATTGAACGTGTGTACAGGAGTGCACAAAGGAAGGATCTCTGCGGAGATTTGAAGATAGAAGACAAGAATCACTGAGGATTTTGTGAGAATCTCTACTAGGATGGCATTGAGCGGGTGAAAAGAGTGCACAGAGGGAACCCAGAACTACTGAACATTCTGTGGAGAAGATACTCCGCGAGGAGGGCATCGAGGAAATGGGCAGATAGGCACCAAAGAGGAGAGAACTCTTTGAGTTCTGTGTTGTGAAGGGAGAGTCCACTAAAGGGCCTCCACTGGGTTGATGAATACCCAGAAGTACTCAGAAAAAGGCTTAAGCATAAGGATAGCCAGGAGGGAATCCATTTCATTCTCCATCTGCGGGAGAAGAAGGATAAAATCCCCTGAGGGGTCTGAGTGTTTGAGAAATCTTAGAAGAGATAGAACTGTGGGTGTGCAAGGACTCTACAGGAGCGCAGACGTCAAAGTACTCTAAGGATTCGAGAGTAAGAACTCATGAGGAGTCAACATTTTTATACACGTGGTGAAACTCAAGGTTCAGAAGCTCATTGGAGAAGGAAGACAATACAGAGGCCTTGGAGAAATCATAATTCTTCCAAGTACTGAGAAGAAAGTGCAGGAGCTCAAGAAGGGCAGCACCAGCCGTCCGATCGATAGGAGAGAAGAGATCTGGACCGTCGAAGGTTCACATCCAGGAAGGCGTTAGAAGAAGCACGGGGAAGAGGAGAGCGACAGCCATCAGATCTCACATTGAAAACCCGTGAGTCATTGGATCGGGGAAAGCTATGCAGAGGTTAAGTGTAGGAGTAGGCGCCCTGGAAGCTCAGGGAGGAGCATAGAAGCCATTGGATCGGCCGATAGAACCTGGGTCATTGATCTTCGAGTCCAGGGAGTAGCCAGAGGAGTGTGCACAGAGGAAGACAGATCTGGGCCGTTAGATATGAGAAGAGATCCCAACATTCGTCGGATCTGCAGAGGTTATGCGGAGGGTAAGTCCTCGTGGATAGGAGGAGAAATCTTGACAAGAGGAACCAGCATCCGGACATCGACCATCAGAGAATCGAGACTCTCGAGGTCATGTAAATCGGGACATCAGAAATCCTGAAACAACAAAAGAGATCTAGACCGTCCGTTGGTAGAGGACACATGACAGAGATCAAGCGCCATCGACGTTTGGTGCATCAGGAAATCGACATTCCCGTGGACACGAGATTGGGGAAATCCCAGGTGAAAACCCTGATATAATTGGAGTCGTCTGTTTAGGAGGGACAAGTGTCAGCAATCGGACAAAAGTCAGAAAATCGAGAAATCAGAGTTCCCGAGGACAAGAGAATCGGGATTTCGAAAGTTTCGAAATCCCGAGAGTTAATCTGAGCCATCCATCTTAGGAGGGGCATGTGTCACGCGATCGTCCTTTCTGGAGAACCGAGGCCCCAGGCATCGAGACTTGCAGGTCTCGAATCAGCGACAGGATCTGGACCATCCGTTGGAGAGGACTCATGATGGAGATCGAAAGATCTCGCGAACTCGGTAGTTCGTAGGGTAAAGGCCCAAGTGTTGGGCATCCCAAGTCACGAAGTCGCGAGGTCAGGAAGCGACAAAGTGGTGAGAGGATAGGAACCGTCCATCTGAAGAGGACAGATGGCAGAGATCAGAGAGATCTCGCGAACTCCAGAGTTCGCAGGGTAGAGGCCTAAGAGTTGGATATCCCAAGTCACGAGGACGCGAGGCACAAGAAGGAGGATAAGCATTAGATCCAGATTGAAGGAAGACCGTTGGATCCACACGTGGGATCATGTATCAGAGCCTCGTGAGAAAAGGCTTGAGGATTTGGGCACAAGGATTGCGAGGTTGCGAGAAGCGATATCCCGACAACTGAAGGAGTCATGTGGGCCACAGCAGAAGATAGTGGAAGACAGGTGTCAAGGGACCAAGCGTCATCGGCGTATCGGGAGTCTCGAGACTGAGAGTTCGAGGTTGGTTGAAACCCGAAGCTGCAAGAAGAGACCACAACCGTGGATCTCAGATAGGACAGGTGTCAAGGGACCAAGCGTCATCGGCGTATCGGGAGTCTCGAGACTGAGAGTTCGAGGTTGGTTGAAACCCGAAGCTGCAAGAAGAGACCACAACCGTGGATCTCAGATAGGACAGGTGTCAAACAGGCAGGAAGAGTTGTGAATCGGGAAATCGTGAGTCCCTTGGACATAAACATTGTGTCATCGCAAATGCTGAAACTTCGATGGAGGATTGGACTGTGGTCACACGAAGATAGGTCATATGGACCATGCTCTACCCAGGAGGGATAGCGCCTAGGAGCCGAGAGCTCATCACAAATTGGGGATTGGAAAGGACTGCGACTCTCAACAGCGGAAACCCCAAAACCCTGATACAGAGTCGGGGATAACCACGGTCAAGTGCTGAAGGCCGTGGAAGGTAAAGAAGGACCTGTGGATCGGGTAATTGAGCAGATATTCCCAAGGGAATCTAAAGAGCCGATTTCGGCTGGAAGAAGGGATTCAGAGCGATCCTGAGAGTGGGTGTTGGAGGAGGTAGCTCATGCCTGCGTCAATATCTCATCTTCAGAAGCGGACTTTACTTTATGGGCTACAGGGGTATGTATCTTAATACCTGAACCCCAGATTTCAACCTCGAGAATGATATTCCCAATGCAGTACCAGTTTGGGTTCGTCTCCCCTTCTTCCCCCTACACTTTTTGAATGATGACACTATTCATTCATTCTATTGACACTATTCATGCCGAACCTAAAAATGGTCTCCAAGCCTATGCACAGATCTATGTAGAAGTTGATCTTGAGAAAGGCATGCCGGAATCTATTAACCTCACTCTGGATAAATGGACCTATCTACAACAAGTTGACTATGGACAAATTCCTTTCAAATGCAAAAATATGTCATGAGTATGGAAATTTTGCAAAGAACTATCCCAATTCCCCCCCTGAAACCCCACCTGAAGTATCTGATTAATGGAAATAGCCTAAAAGGAAAAAACAACAATGGCCCAACTAGAACCCTAAATTCATCCCCATGCCACCCATGCCTGAATCTTCTTAAGACCCAAAACCTCCTAGTCTGATCTCGAACCAAGATCCGCCCAGAGTGGAGCCGCCCCCCTTACAACCTCAGATCATGCCTCCTCCTTCCTCTCTAGTAAGCCGCCCCTTTTCACCTCCTTCCTTATCCCCGCCTTCTCACCTTCACCTGTCTTCTCTTGCTGAGGATAGAGAAATATAACAAAGCTCAAAGGAAGGCTCAAACTTAGATACCCACGATTCCCCCATTAGAAAATTGGGTAGAAAATCTAATATGCACAAGAGGGAAGCCTTAGTCAGGAAGGAAATAGAACTCTGGAAGAAAACAACTCTCAACCAACATGATAAGAGAGAAACAAGACAGAAAAGGAATAATAATGGACCCAACCCCCATAAAGGGGGAAAATCCAATCCTTCTAAATGATAAAAGCAATCTCCTGGAACTACAATGAACTAGGGAGGCGACATAAGATCTCATTGATACATGACCTAATCAAAGAAGAAAACCTCCATGTCCTCCTGCTCCAGGATAATAAAAGGAAGGATACTGACATCCTTCTAGAAATCAACTACATGTGGCATTCATGCAAAGGCATGGTAGTTAGCGCAAGAGGATCCTCGGGAGGAACCTACACACTGTGGAACCCAAGTATGTTCTCTCTGCAAAATTGGAAATCTAACGCACTGGATTAGAACAACCCTACTACACATTCCTATGGGTAAGACTCTAAATGTCTTTAATGTGTATATTCCCATTATTTATCAAGAAAAGATTGAATGTTGGACCTCCCTTGAAAATCTTCATGGGAGTCTAGATTCTAAGGATCTTATTATAGCTGGAGACCTAGACACAACCCTCCACCCTAAAGAAAATAAAGGAGGCACCCGCGTACAGGACCCCACTCATGAGAATCTCAAGGATCTCATCTTCTCCTTCCATCTAATAGACATAAAACATTCTAATGACTGCTTCACTTTTTCAAACATAAGGTTAGGACCTGGGCACATCATTGCTCGCCTAGACTGTTTTCTACTAGGAAGCTCCTTCCTTGATGAGTCTCTTTCCCCCTCCTCTCTCAATCTCCCCTAGACAAGATCTGACCACCGACCCATCACCCAAACTCTATCCCCTCTGGATAATTTCGGCCCCATCCCCTTCAGATTCAATCCCCTTTGGCTCTCGGACCCAAATTTTTTTGATGTTGTCTCAGATGCCTGGAGTTGTTGGATACAAGGCTCTTCGAACTACATTTGGGAGAAGAAGTTAAAAAGAGTCAAATTGGCCCTCAAGAATTAGGTTAAAAGAAACAAAGAAAAAGAACAAGAAGTCAAAATCAAGAAAATAAAGGAAATGGAAGAAAATAGATTGGAAATGGAAAAGGGATTCCCCACTCATTCTCTTATTCTAAAAGAACAACAAGACTTTATAGAATATCAAAAAATTCTCCACTCGGAGGAGGAAACTTGGAGGCTCAAATCTTGGAGTCTTTGGCTCAAATCAGGAGACAGAAACATGAGATTCTTTTAGAGAAAAACCAAAGTGGGACTCTGGAGGAACAAGATGAAGGAGATCACAAAGGAAGATGGAAAAAAAATAAAATACTTTCGACAAATCCATGAAGAAGACAAAATCCATTTTGATCACCTTCTAACTCAGGAAGACATTGCAAATCTAAACATATAAGAAGATTTTTTACTAAACATCATGATTGTTGTAAATCAAGAAGATAATTCCAAGATAAATCAAGAGGTCACAGAAAAAGAACTTTATGAATCCTTATTCCAACTTCACCCAGACAAACCTCCAAGCCCTTATGACTTTAGCACCCACTTCTATCAAAAATGTTGGCACATAATAAAAAAATATCTCCTGAGAAGGATCCAGTATGTCAAGAAATCTACAAATCTCGGGGGCGACACAAATTCCACTTTTCTAGCACTTATACCAAAGGATTCAAGCCCTTCCTATTTCTCTAGATTCAGGCCTTATGCAATGTTTCTTACAAACTCATCACTAAAATCATTGCCAATATAATTAAGCCTCTCCTTCATAAGATTATCTCCCCAAACCAAAGTGGTTTTGTTGAAAAGAGACAAATGATTAACAACATCATTTTTTTCCAAGAAGCCATACACTCCAGCACAAAACGAGGAGATCAAGGAATGATCATCAAAATTGACATGGCTAATGCTTTTGACAGGGTGAGACATAAATTTTTGTTCGCAATTTTAAGAAAATTTGGCTTTAGCCCAAAATTCGTAGCCTGGATCTCGGCGTGCATTTCCAAGCCTTGGATTTCCCCTATCATTAATGGGCAACCAACAAAATTCTTCAAAATTTCTAGAGGGTTGAGGAAACGCTTCCGACTTTCCCCCCTCCTCTACATAATTATGGTAGAAACGCTTGGTAGGCAACTGGAAAAGGATCAAACCTCCAAGGACATTCCTGGTATCAAAATTGCTTGGGGCATAAATAGAATAAATCACTCCCAATTCGTTGATGACACTCTCCTCATAGGAGGTACCTCCATTGTCATAGCTAAGAGATTCAAAAATGCTCTGGATAATTTCACCCAAGTCTTGGGAGCCCTCATAAATAGTGCCAAATCCAATGTCTACACCTGGAACATTCCCACAAGAACAACTCACCAAATAGAACATATCTTTCATTTTCCTCTGATAGAAAAATGGAAAACCTTCAGATACCTTACCATTGCAATCTGTCTTAAATCGTTTCCTAATACATCTTGGAACAAAATCCTAGATAAAATATAAAAAAAAAACCTGAACCACTAGGGCACCTTCTAGCTTAATCTGGTCGACCGAAACTATAATATTAAAATCAGTCCTCTCTACTCTCCCTATCTTTAAATTTTCCTCTCTTCTTGCACCCTAGAGAATTAAAACCTCAATCTCCCATCTTCTAAGACATTTTCTTTGGGAAGGAGGAAATACTGAAACAAAAAAATTCTGCCTTGTCAACTGGGATATCGTTAAACACCCACAGAAAAATGGAGGCCTCGACATAAAATATCCTACCCTCTCCAACTTGGCTATGAGAGAAAAAATATTATGGAATCTTATTTCAAGAAGGAAGGACTGGTGGAAAACAATTCTCTTGAAGAAATACCTAGAAGGGGACAGACTCAGGTGTTTAGAACAACAAGACTCCCTGAGCAATGGCTCTCCAATCGAGAAGCTTATTTCTACCTCCATCCCCCTCATTAAAATCCATCTCACCTAGATTCCTAGGAATGGTAGGAAGATCCTTATTGGAGCAGACAACATCATGGGAAAGCAGCCTCTCTGGAAGCACATTCAACTTTGACCTCTCATTAACTGGAAAAAATTGCAAGGCAGAAAATACATCTCGAATATATCTTCCTGGAACATTGATTTGAGAGACTGGACAGGATGCAACCTTCAAAATCTTCCAATCAATCTTAAGTACGCAGCCTATCAGTTGCAAAGCCTATTGAGTGATTGTGCCCCCATTTGCAATACACTAAAAGACATGAGAGGTTGGGGAAATGGTATTTACTCTTTTAAGCAAGGATATTCACAACTTCTCTCCCAAACAGATCTCCCCCCCAAAGATAAGATCTGGAATTCCGTCTGGAATAACGACAATCCTCCTAAGGTAAATTCTTTTTGTTGGATAATGGCACATGGAAAATTACTTGCAGGTAAAAATATTCTCAAAAGGAACATACACAGTCCTTTCATATGTGAGTTGTGTCGCAATGCGCAAGAAACCTCTCAACATATCTTCCTTCATTGCCCCTATGTTATCTCTGTGTGGAAAGCATCCCTTCAAGGCCCCCATAGCAAAATCAGATGGCAGTCCCAACCAAGAGATATTTTTTCAAATTGGCAATCCTTATATCGTGGCTCCCTTAAGAACAAACCTCTCTTCAAAGACTTATTTAAAGCTCTACCTAAGTCTATTTGTTGGAAAATTTGGCTCTCCCGAAATAGGGCCATCTTTTCCAACCTCTAGTCCCCCCCATATCTTGTAGATAAAAAATTCATCGCCCGTATGTTTGAATTCTTTCTTTCCAAGTCCAAACCCATCTCCTTCACCCCCTCCTCCACCTTAGAATCTGATTGGATCTCCACTTTTTTCCCCTCCACCCCTCTAATTTTCCACCCCCCCTCTCTAACGAGATCCTCCTAGTAGCTTCATGAAGACTCTGATTTCTTACACTGGCACAATGAGAAATAGACACATACTCTCTACTTCGACAGAGCATCAAAGGGAAACCTTGGGGTGGCAGGAGCAGGAGGGGTCATCATTTTCACACGAGGAAATCAAACACCCACCTTCCACTGGAGCCTTGGAATTGCATCCAATAATTAAGTTGAAGTTGACGCTCTGTATCAAGGCCTTCTCCTCACCAAAAATATGAGCATCCACTCCCTTCGGTCATAGGCTATTCTAAGATAATTATAAATCACACCCACAAAGGATCCCACCCCTCGAATATCCACTTAAATTCCATAATCCAACAAATCTCGACAACTATCAAACACGTCTCTAATATATCCCTCTTCCACATCCTTAGATGCAATAATCAAATGGTCGATACCTAAGAAAACCTGGTAATCGCTATGGATTCGGGTTCATTGGTTGTCAATAGACTCACGCAACAAAGACCCATCACATGATCGAGTCACTCACCCAGAAAGAACTTGACATTTGGTGGCCAACTTACCTATCCGCTCAGCTCGACACTTGGACTTTGAATATGGCCACTAGTGTGAACTCTTCATGTCACAACAAATCTCCCTTGACTCTGCCACTTGGCTCATGTATATGGGCCCGCAAGCTGCTATACCTCACCTCTCGCCACCTTGATGTTCCCTCCTTCATCTCAACATTTTCCATTGTACACAGGCCATCCATCTCCCCCAACCTCGGAGGCCACTTTGACATTCTTCTGGCTGCTCTAGAACATGGTAACAAGACCTGGAGTGGGATGCATGACTCCATGGCTGTACTATCCATTAATTTTGGTAATGCGAGGAATACTATGATCAACAGAGGGCATGGTAGCAGCTGGTGTGTTCATTCAAAAATGGGAAATTGAAATCATCCTTTGAATCTTGCACAGATGATGGAGCATATCAGAGGATGCATGACACATTTCTTGGGTCTATTTCATACTCCACAGAAGAGAGTGGACTCTACCCCTCCTTAGATTGAAGATACAGGCACGAGCATAATTCAGACATGAAACAAAAGAAACCCAAACAAAATGAGGAGTGCATGCAACCATCATGCCATCTCAATGGAAGAGCATGAGGAATTGGTGAATATGGTACAAAACCTACAAATTCATCTCAGATCCCTCTCATCTCAAGTCTTAACTGTAACAAAAATCACCATCCAGCACTGAGGAGAACATCAACAGACAAAGGACGAATGTGAGGTGGTAAGGAAACAAATAGAAATTCTTTAGTTTGGGGTTGGTCATGCTTCGTCTTTGGCCTCCCCAACAACTTCTGCAGCTATCTCCGATGAAACTTCTTATCCAGGATCTCGACCGCGACAGGACCTTAATCCGAGGATTTCAACAGAAGGAGAACCCCCAGCATCGGACGCAAACAAGATTTAAGTATATGCTATGTTTAATATTATTTTTGTTAGGCACTTATTGTATGATCTTTACTGTAAAATCTCAGGTCGGGTTTAGCATAGTAGGAATTCCCGCCTCCGCTCATTACATACCTACTGGGAGTATACAAGAAGGTGAATTTTTTAATTACAGCTCCTGCAACTCAACTATTGTACTTCTCTTGCGATTATCCACAACTCTTTTAATATAATTTTCTTTGGTTTTTGTTAAAAAAAATTAAAATTGGTTTTCAATATGTGTATGGTGTACTATCTCATTCTGCTTTTCATTTTCATATTTTTTTTCCCGGATTATTTATTACTATTAGTGCCTCTTGAACTCTCAATATTGAACAAAACAATAGCTACATTAGGAAGTCATTGTTGTAAAGGAGGTGCATTCAAAAACTTGTGATACTCTTATTGGGAAACAAATTGCTTATATTCCCTTCCATAATAAGTCTAATATCAATATTTCCATCATTATCTTTGTAAAAATAAATACAATATAAACAAACATACATTGAATAAAAAATTATCAATGCAATAACTAATTTGAACAAAGCTCCAGCACGTAATAATTTAAAAAAGAAAATATTTTAAAAGAAATGTATGTTTTTGGCAATATTATCAATTTTAAAGTTAAAATGTTATACATTATCAATTTTTTCTCTTCCTCGACGTGGCTCTTTTCTCCGATTTCAAGTACGTATAGGCTTTGAAAAATTAGAAAATTATATTCCACTAACATTTCAATTTTTACATAAAATCTAATTTTTACATAAAATCTGATTAACATGATTGGATTCAATGGACCTTCTTTGAGCTAAATGAGACACTTAAAATTTTATCCATGCTAAGGATTAATGTTTAAGAGCTTAGAAACCCATAGGTAATGGTTTCTTAGAACATAGTATAATCCTCCAAATCAAAGTCAAACTAGCAAAAAAACATCTCATTTTTTACCATTTTTTATAAACAAATTTTAAATGACACATACACAAATAGATAATTTCACAATGGTAAACATGAAATTTTCATTGTCATTATACACATTTGAATACACATATAATTTCACAATAGTAAACATGAACTTTTCATTCATGTTATACAACTTTGAATTAGTCTTAAATTCTTTGAGTTATTAATAAATTTTGCAAATATTTCTGAATCAAAAATACATAATTCTTTAAATTTCTCACATAACATAATCACATTTATGTTATACAACTTTGAATTAGTTTTAAATTTTTTGAATTATTAATAAATTTTGTAATATTCATATGTAATTCTTAATAAAAATACATAATTCTTTATATTTCTCACATACGATAATCATATATAAAATATTATATGATACTATTTGTTTGATGTTAATCTATACAAAAATTTTAATATTCGATTACTTAAATATAAAAGATGCTAATTGGCATTGCAATCATAAATCACACTTTTGTTTTAATGAAAATATATTAATTAAATATATAAAAGTGACAATCCTTATAAGGCATACTATTTGACATTGCTAATCATAAATCGCATTTTTTAATTTTTAATTAATGTTATTTGATTAAATATATATAACATTTTGCATGGCAAATAATATTGATTTTTATGTTTTTGGAAAAAGTCAATGAGTTAAATAGATAGGAGGTAACATCAAAGAATAATTTTTTTTAGGAAAAAGAGAATAAATTAAATATATAAAGCTTTTATATGGAACCTGTTCTCAAAAGAAATATATATGATCCATATTAATTACGTTGAAAGGTGTATACTTATTGGTAATGGGCACGATTAATGACCTTTTAATCTAAAATTCTACTAGGATGGCTAACAATTGAAGATGTTGACATATTCTTGGTCGTCCTCCCAAATCAATGAATGTGATTTACTCTTCATAACTTCCTTATACTTTTGAATGCATCAGTTAACCTATTTACTTTTTAACATTTACCTAATCATATTAAAAAATCACTGTAGCACCATATAATTGCCACATTTGAATTATTAACCCACACTACTTCAACTTCCTCCTCAACTGTCCATGCATCTCAGTTGTCCACGCGTTTCATATTTGATGGCTGACCGACCCACCAAGCGTTTTATTTTCGAGCTTGGATATCTTTCGACATTGTCAGCCGATACCTTGCGTTCTCAGCCGCGAGTTAGCAGCTGTGCTAGTATATATATATAATTCGAAATATATATATATATATATATATATATATATATATATATATATATATATATATATATATATATATATATATATATATATATATATATATATATATATATATATATATA
>JZKD02S0014472.1:732919-743659 GCA_000966675.3 Picea glauca
ATGCCCTATTTTATTTGTTCTTATTCATTCTTGTTATGTGGGTCTTATTCTTCCAATTGTGGCAACATGATTTCCTTGTTTCCTTATGTTTCTTCATGTGTAGTGATTCTTTCTAGTTTTTTTCTCAGTGCCTTTTGATGATTTGGTTATGTGACTTGTAAATTGATGTAATCTTCATGCCCTATTTTATTTGTTCTACTCTGTGTATCTATTCATTCTCTTTATGTGTGTATCTATTCATTCTCTTTATGTGGGTATTCTTCCAATTGTGGCAACATGATTTCCTTGTTTCCTTATGTTTCTTCATGTGTAGCGATTCTTTCTAGTTTTTTTCTTAGTGCCTTTTGATGACTTGGTTATGTGACTTGTAAATTGATATAATCTTCATGCCCTATTTTATTTGTTCTATTCCGTGTATCTATTCATTCTATTTTTGTGTGTATCTATTCATTCTCTTTATGTGGGTCTTATTCTTCCAATTGTGGAAACATGATTTCCTTGTTCCTTATGTTTCTTCATGTGTAGTGATTCTTTCTAGTTTTCTTCTCAGTGCCTTTTGATGACTTGGTTATGTGACTTGTAAATTGATGTAATCTTCATGCCCAATTTTATTTGTTCTATTCCATGTATCTATTGATTCTCTTTATGTGGGTCTTATTCTTCCAATTGTAGCAACACGATTTCCTTGTTTCCTTATGTTTCTTCATGTGTAGTGATTCTTTCTAGTTTTTTTCTCAGTGCCTTTTGATGACTTCGTTATGTAACTTGTAAATTGATGTAATCTTCATGCCCTATTTTATTTGTTCTATTCCATGTATCTATTCATTCTCTTTATGTGGGTCTTATTCTTCCAATTATGGCAACATGATTTCTTTGTTTCCTTATGTTTCTTCATGTGTAGTGATTCTTTCTAGTTTTTTTCTTAGCGTCTTTTGATCCTTCTTTCAACCTAGTGGTTAACTTCATGATTTGAACAATCATTAATAAAAAATTCATAAAATACATTACAATGTAGAATTATAGTTTATTATTAATGAATATAGTATACAAGATTATCTACTTGAGAATGTATAATTAATGGGTATAAATACTAGTAAGGTTTGATATGTCATATTCTTTGGAAAATGACATGACCTACTTTATTACACCTTAAATAACCTCTAACTATTATAATGATGATGATGACAATAGTTAACATTCAATGAGAACAAATTTACCCTATTGGACCTTAGAAAAGGTAAGGAATTACTTTGTTTTCTTTGGAAATTTATTTATGTGCTCAAAAGGGTTTAAGAGAAGCATTCCTAAATCATCATAGTTTTGATGAGTTAAAATGTTACAAAGGTTGATATTGTAACAAATATTTTGAATAGATGTTTATACATTATTACATTATTGGTAATATACCCTAGGTATATTACAAGTATTTCCCTATTAAAAAATTAATATCCTCAAAGCATAAGGAAGAACTTCCTCTAATAGAATACACATTTTTTTGTAATTGTTTCCATTAGATAAGACTGAGGACATTAAGTGATATGATGTTTGAATCCTTGAATGATATTGTCGCATCAAAAAATGATCAATCCATCCAAGTTAGTTTCTTTTTGGAAATATTTGATGATAATATTTTGGATTCAATCTTCTTTGTTGTTGACTTTGAGGAACACAACTCTTTGGATGATTCAATATCTAAGTACAACATTGACTCTCATTAGGTAACTTGGGATATTTGTATGTTTATTCGTGTGTGCTATGAATTCTATGATTTGGGTGTTAATATGAGACAGTGATGATTTGATCCTTCTTGATATTTGGTTTAATCTTGTCAATGATTTACTTATGTTCTGATGAATATATTTGATATTTTTGTACTTACTAGTGTGGTAATCTCCTTCGATGATAAATGGATTCTTCGGTGATCATAAATTCTACACCAAACATCACTAGATTTGTAGATTTTTTTTGTCGCTAATTTATTTGTTGAACCCAATTCATGTATGCTCTTTCACAAATAAGGCTCCATTAATGATGACATTAGGATTTTCCATATTGATTGAGTTAGTTTTAGTACCATTATCGATAGTTTGGGTTTTTTGTTGCATCTTATTCTCATTCTTCAACTTCTTTGTTTCTACAAGTAGAGTCTTATTATGATTTCTCAAACGAGAAATTTCGTTGTCTTTGGTCGATACTTTATTACTAATATTTATGTTCTCTATTTTCTGGCTAATTTTGTATTCTTATTTTTTTGTTGCAACTATTTTATTTGTCTTTAATATTTGCAATTTTTTTCTTTTATTTTGGAACTCCAATTTCTTTTTGGTTTGCAAAATTTCTTCATCTTTATTGATAAGGATTTTGTTCAAGTCTCCAAATTTCCCTTCTGATTATTCATAACTTTTTTGTGGTGACTCCTCATTACATAGGAATATAATGTATTCATCAGTTAGAACTTGATCCTCCAATCGTAAGTCACAAATTGGTCTCATTGATGCTTGAAGTTGTTTATCATTTTTTTCTTTCTTGTCAATGATTTACTTATGTCAATGAGCTTGATAGCTTGAGAATTTATTTTTCTTATCAATGATAGCTTGATACTTTGAGAATTTATTTGGTTTAATCTTTTCAATGATCATATTCTAATTTAAATTAGGGTATGTACCTCATTTAGGAGAGATTGACTTTGTTCTCATAATTTATTTACTCTCAAGTCATTCTTCCTTGAAGCTTCTAGACTGAAGTGAACTAGTTATTTCACTTCGTTGGAAAAACACACATCCTTATCCCCATCACATATGGTAATAACATGGATACCATAAGAATCGTGTTCAATTCTTAAACATCATAATTCACTCTCTATTGAATATATATGACAACTAACAACCTCAAAGTTACTGGTAATACTGTTTTTTGATATATATATGCTCTCTTCAACTTCCCTCTTTGCCATATTTTTATTTCAATAAATTTAACAAGTTTCACAATATGGTTAGATGGAAATGGACCCAAGGAGGGAAATTTTTTGGTGCCAAATTTTTCCCATGGGATAATTTTCTATGTTTTTCTCTAGAAAAATATTCACCAATTTCCATTTTTTTCTAAACCTATTCACCCAAATTTTATAGGAGAAAATTATTTTACTTTAAAAATCAATAAAAATTTCTAAAAAGTATATAAAATCCTTCTAAATTTTATTAATTTTACAAAAATATCGCAAAACATTTTATGGTTTCCATTTTATAAACTAGTAAGATTCACCAAGGTTTAACACTTTAAGATAATTATATATCCTTAAAATTTACCCTCGGTCACACAATATTTATAAGCTCTATCCATTGCTTCTATGGATAACTAGACATCTCCATTGACACTCCCTTTTCTTTATCCCCATCAAATTCACAACCCATGTTATTGGTAGAGGCCACCATATTGGTGAAGGTGTGAATTCACATTCACATGAGGTGTTTTATACAAAACAAGGTTTTTGATACCAACTAAAATCATTGATGGTGAGTATACATGTGTCTCTTTTAATATATATTTTTATGTTCATATTTGAAAATTTTCTTTCTAGTATCTAATGTTTTCATTAAAATTGTTGTAGGAAAAGTTGATATTTGGTTTAGTGAGACCTCTATTAAAATTTTTGACATGAACACTCAAAAGGGAGAACTTTTTTCCCATTTTATTGCTACAAATTATGATAAATACACCACTTTCTAACTTCATGTAGAAAAAGGTGATGACAAAGTTGTGATTGCTAGATTAGCTTCCTATACAAAATATGGAACACATGATGCGTTACCATCATATATTGGAGTATTTCAACCACATCGAGTGCATCATCATAAAATCCATATTCTTTCCTACAAATATTTCGATCTCATAAGGTCTTGGAACATGATATGCAATGAATCTTATGTGGAAATTCCTTGTTTAGATGAAAGTTTCATAGTCACTTTTGAACTTATTGCAATACATTTTTTACCACCTAGGATTTTGGAGAAGAACAATTCACTATAGTTTGTCAAAAAAATCTATAAGGATATTGAGGAGGTTTTCTTTTATCAACCTTTCCCAATAGATATTAACTAAGTTTTGGCTTAAGTGATGATGCTAAATGTCTTGGTATATGGATAGTGGAGCCAAAATTTACATTTAATTATTCTCTTAATAGCCTACAACCTCATGTGCAAGTACACCTTTCATGGGATCACATCCATTATGTTTTTGAATTATGGATGAGGATTGGTGCACCCCATTTGGATTTTTAAACAGTATATTGTTTAAAAATATATGAATATATATATTGGTGTAATATCTATGGTGATTTTTGTTATTTAATATATATAAATATTATATTTGTTACATTCATTTATTTTTGTCCTAATATATTAGTGTTGTTTTATTAATGGTTTTTTTTTCCCAAGAAAAGAATATTGTATTTTATATCTCAAATTTTGAAATCAATATATATATTTTTTTAGACTATGGGATCTTTGGAAGATACTAATGTTCTATCCTCAAGCTATCCTAAAAACTACTTCAATGTTTGAAATCAAAATATATATTTTTTAGACTATGGGATCTTTGGAAGATACTAATGTTTTGTCCTCAAACTATCCTAAAAACTACTTATTGCAATCTTCTAGAATCAATAAAACATGTTCTTTGAGGGTCTGCATTTTCTCAAAAGATAGACTAGAACAATAAAAGTAGAAAAACCATAGATCAGTTATACTTTATTTATATCTATAGGATAGAACGGACCTAAATTAAAAATAAAGTTTGTGATTAATGCACATTTATATTTTTTTCAAGGAAAAACTAACTTTCTTTAATTCAACATAATGAAAAAAACCTTCTTTGGTGATGTTGGGTTTGAGTTTTTTCTAGGCTTAATGTCAATAAAGTTTACTAGAATTTAATAGGGGGAAATTAAATTTTTATTTATTTTTTATAATTTAAATAAATTATGAAATAAAAAACATTCAAATTCAATCAAAATACTTACGCGGAACCAATCGATAGCTATGTCAATAGAGTCCTATGCACTCCTTGGTTAATCTCTCCTCAAATTTGTATCCTTAATTTTCCCAATAACCCCTAAATCACACAATGCGGTGTGTTGGTAAAAATGGGTCGACCACATATTTTTTCCAATTTAATGTAATAGGAATGCATGTTTGTTCCTAGAAAACATACACATAGATGCATTCTTAAGAATGTGCACAAGTTCATAGGAATGCATGCACGTTATTAGGAATGCCTAATTAACACTCACTTGGAAACCCCTATGGTGGTTCAACGAATGTCGAGGAGAGAAGCTCATGAATGCATGCCCATTTATAAGAATACAAGCATGTTCATGTGTGAGCATGTTCCTCAAAACCCCATTGCCACTTTTTTGAGCATCAACTTCGTCTAAGTGTCTGAGAACAATTTTTCATGAAATAAAGTAATCCAAAATAACATTATAAAGTAACTAACAATTAATAATATGAAGAGATATAAAAGCTCATGGATCATACTATACTATAATATAATATTCATATCACATTTTATATCTTAATAAAATCATAAACCTAATGCATGACCATTCATATAGGTGTTTTAAATTATAAAGCATTAGAATAGTAGTCAACTTTGAGAAGTTTTCTTTCTCGACCACTTTAAAAATGAGTGTCTATCCAACCTACCTTCAATGCTATAGTTCAATGCTATGATCTACAATGCATCCATTCATATATTCTTTATTTCATCAACTACATGAATGTATTCATTCTCAAAATTATGATGTAACATTTGTGTATGTGCATGATCTCATCCACACTATTCATATTCATATTATCCATCCCACCTTCTTCATTTATATTAGTGCCACTTCAACTGTGAATATCAAACACAATAGTAGTTAAATTAGGAAGTGGATGTCGTAAACGATGTACATTTAATATTTTGACAAACTCTTATTGGAAAACATTTTTCTTATATGGCCTTTCCCATCTCTCCAAGAAGAAATAGTGTTGTTAGCACAAACATATGTAGCGACAAAAATAACTCAAAGGTGTTGTGAACTCTAGAGTTAGAAAGTGGCGCTACCAAAATTGAGCTCACAACATGTCGGCCAAGTCCTTTGTTTGCAAAGGAAACAGACAAATGTAGCATTCAGAGCAGTCCATTTTGGGCTTGAAATACAAGTAAGGAGACAGATTCAATTTTCAACAATGGAGATCCCATGTACAGTTCAGATTAGCAGCTCTCGTGCAATCAGAAATTCAAAGTTGTGCAAGGATTAATGACCAGACAAAATTCTTGAACTGTTTAAGTCCCAAAGTGTCAAAGTAATGAGAGGTTTCCATGTCAACCAGGAGAAAGTCACTCCAGGAAATACTCATGCTCGTGTTCAAAATATCTCGAAGCCCGAAGCATCGAAGTAACAAGAGGTTGACACATCAACCAGGAGAAAGTTACTTCATGAGATATCCATGCCCGTGTTCAAAATATGCTAAAGCCCAAAGTGTCAAAGTAACGAAAGGATGCCACATCAACTGGGAGAAATTTACTTTGAGAGATTCCATCCAAACATTCTGAATCCGCAAAGTGTCAAAGTCTTGAAGTCCCAAAGTAACGAGAGATTTCCACGTCAACCAGGAGAAAGTCACTTTGGGATATTTCCATGCTTTACATGCAAAACCCTCGAAGCCCAAAGTGCCAAATTGTCGAAGAAACTTGGCACTCATCATATAAGATGCATGGATCTCATCCATCAGTAGTTGTGACAACACATGAGGTCAGGCCACCAGGTTAGATTCAAGATATCATCCTCTAGGATATATTCTTTCTTAGCATTCAAAGCTCCCAAGCCCCAAAGTTGGCTCCATATCTAAACATGGTTAAAGGATTTTGGGGGTGCTAAAATAATAGGGTTACCCAAATCGAGGAATACACTTCATTGCAGGGATGGAACATGCTCGAACGTTAAAATTCTAGAGTGGTCTCGCAATCCACACCATGGCATTGCAGAAGAGGTTTATGGAAGTTGGTGGTGGATTGTGGGGGTCGAAGCAGTGTGGACCCAAAATTCCCTTGACAACTTCCGCAATCACGTTCTGAGGTAGGTTCCATATGAGAGTAGCACGTGGCAACAAAATAAGGGCGTTCCCATATCGCGGATTGCAAAAAGATCGACAAACACACTTCATTGTCGGGACAGAAAGTGATTGAATGCTAAAATATTATATCAGTCCCACAATCGAAACCACGATATAGCTAAAGAGGTACATGGTAGTTAGTGGTGGATTGCGGGGGTCAAAGCGAAGTGGATCCAAAACACCGTTGCCAACTTCCACAATCATGTGATTATATAGGGTCTAATCCGAAAACAACGCGTGGCAACAAACTAGGAGTTAAGCCTCATCCTAATCCCAAGGAGAAATCAGTTAATGAAAGAAGGGTTGGTGGTTGAATAATCGACTACTCCCTTAAATGGAAGCATCGGGGGTCTGGCCAAGGAAACAAAAGTTGTTAGCATGAAGTACCACAGAGGGAAGTTTTTCCCACAGGCCCATATTTACCATAGTTTCCTTTTGACAGAAGGAACAAGATAGACAAGAGAAGACACACGGAACTAGATAAGAGACGCTCAAGCAACAAGACACGTCACTCATTTTTGGTTGCCAATAGGATCCTTGATTTTAACAGTTTGTTAGATCTATTGGTACAGATGTTAAACTTGTAGATTTTTGCGGAGAACCATAGGATAGGAAGGCCAACTAGAAATCCTACCTGTTGTTTTTTGTTTTGATTATAAATACATCTGATGAATGATATAATATGGGGGGGGCAAGACTGGAGGAGGTTTTGAGAAATGGAATGACTGTATATTTTAGTTTGTAAGATGAAGGGGCATGTAGTTGTAAATTGTATGCTATTGAAGATTCATATGAGTTGTTTCATCAGATTTGTCTTCCATGTTCTCTATTCTATTCTTAATATTGTTTGAATGTATTGTTGATTTTAAGGATTAAAATTTGTCTTTGATTGATAGATTCTTGATGCAGTAGAGGATATTTTGTAGCCTTGCCTATTTATCATTGTTTACTCTTCAGACACATCTAAATTCTCTTTCTAGAGAGAATATCTTCTTAGAGAACATTCATCTTTATGTTAATTCTCTTATTATTCTCTTCATCATTATACAAATCTTTTGTCTGATGGGGAGATTAAATGCCTTCAATGATCGGACTATTTTTTACTCCATAACCCAATGGTCCATCAAAAATATGTAGTGATATTTGTTGTATTTTCCTTTCCTTAAATTCTTGTTGATCCCTGATTTCAAACCAAACTAAAATGAATTTATATGTTACCAAGATTACTCCCATTTGTAGTTTGGGAGTAACTCTTGGTGTGATAACATTAATGGTGTCATCCCCGGGGATGAAAGTGAAGATATCTTCCCTAGGAGAATGACATATATCCAGCTCTTGATGGTAGACAAGAGAGGGACACAGAAATTAACTCTAATCATATACCTGGCAACTCCACTGGGGAGGATCCTGTTGACAAAAACATGACAATATGAAAGGGGATGACCAAGTATCAACTTATGAGCTTTCTCCATAAACTCATGTTTTTATTTAGCAGCTCATTTCAATCTTTCCCTTTATATATCAAGAGGATTTTCCTCTGCTTTGTCTATTCGGATGATCATCAACCTTCCTCTATATATCCATCCTTGGAAGAAGAAGATTTGCCTTCTTCCTATTTTGTAGATGTTGAGCTTGTATCCTCACCTCTGCCGATTCATCACCCTTGTAACCTTGAGGAGTTTGAAGATGATTCAAAGTCTTCTCTTATCTCATCATCGTCTACTGTTATTGTTGAACCTTACCATCAACTTGTTAAACCTCATATTCAGCCCACTAGTTTTCAAACTAGAATCATAGACAATATGTTTAAACCTTTAAGGCCGCCATATCACCTTCATCCTTATCCTCTTGATTTACTTGAGTATCTTCCTAGGTTCTCTAGATAATATCATGTTATAAATGAGAGGCATTTGGAGGCCTTTGATAAATTTATTAATCAGTTTGAGATAGTACATGATTATGTTATTATGAGGTTGTTCTCCAAATCTTTGTTCAAAGATGTTGTTATGTGGTTTAAGGGTTTGAGAGTTGATTCCATTGGTTCTTGGATCGAGTTGTGTAATTCATTTTTAAAGTGTTGGGTTGAGAAAAAGTCTCTTGATCAATACTTGGCTGATTTTTATACTTTGAGAAGAGGGGAGGAGGAAGCCTTGGATATCTTCAATAGGAGGTTTTACAGTGTTTATCATAACATGCCAGTAGAAATCCGACCTTCTGAGACTGTTGCAATGGTATACTATGTTATGGATCATCATTCAGAGCATGTCCTTCTCTTTGGAGAAAGGAAATATTCATCCTTAAAACACTTATTTGAAGATGTTGAAGAAGTCGAGGAGAACATTCGTGCTAGAAAGAAGATTGAAGATCGAGTATATTTTGAAAATATGCATGTACACAATGAACAACAAGAGGATTCTCAGTATATTTAAGATGAACAACATAAATACAGTGAGTATGAATCAGAGCTGGAACAACAACAAGTGTAATATCCCCAAAAATAAATTATTAATCAAGTCTGAATACACTTAGGAATTTATTTCCGTTTTTGGTAAATTCAAATTTGGAAAGTTATTGCCATTTATGGCAATTCCAAATTTGGAATTTAGTTAATTGTAATTTATTATTATGATTGTTGGGCAAAGATTTGATTTTCCCAACCAACTCTTTGACTATGACACTTGTAATAAAAAAATATTTTTATATTTATTGATGAGAGACAAATGGAACAGGTAGGTTGAAATCAGTTGACCATGACTCCATGAAGGGGGAACATGTTTGAACTACCTCAAGGTTGAATTTTATAAGTGGAAAATCAGGAATTTCGCTATTGGCAGCCCCTATAAATCAGGGATTTGTAAATCTGTGAAAATTCCCAAGGGGAAAAGACCTAAGCACAAGATTCTTTTGCATATATAGCATATGGGAGGAGGCAAGATGTTGCCTAGTATGTTGGGGAAAGAATATCACTTGTTGTTATCAGAACTATTTTCTGAGTGTGAGCAAGGAGAATTTTCCGATCTGAAAGAGGAATATAGCTAAAGAGGATTTTTGCAGTTCACCCTCATGGATTCATGGTCAGGATTAGGGGTGAACGAAGCAAGCAGATTGGTTGTTTTGTTCTATGGTTGGGTGGAACTTGGTTGTTCCATTTGTTGTCCCAACACCTAGTTCAGATATGTACTTCTACTTATTCCTTTTTTATTTGTTTTATTGGTTAAATTGCTAAGTAGAATGAAATGAATTGCAGAATGAGCCTTTTCAGTTTGATTTCAGTTAATGAGTAAAGTTAAGAAAGCTACTATGTGTTAGTTGTTCTAGATACATGGGATGTACCTGTAAGCTAAATAAAATAGAATTATTACGGTGTTATTTATAACTTCTATCATGCATGTGAGTATACATACAGGTATTTAGTTTAAGGAACATTGGACTATGGAAATGCTAAATTTAATTTTGGAAGCATTTACAGGTCATATATATATATATATATATATATATATATATATATATATATATATATATATATATATATATATATATATATATATATATATATATATATATATATATATATATATATATA
>JZKD02S0014472.1:753620-774839 GCA_000966675.3 Picea glauca
ATGTTTCTTCAACTTCCTTGATGCATAAGCTATCACTCCTCCATCCTGCATTAGCACGGCCCCCAACCCTTGCTTCGAGGCATCTGTGCAGACTGTGAAGTCCTTTTCCATATTCAGCACTCATATAATTGGCACACTGGTTAGTAACCTCTTAAGCTCAATGAATGCACTATCACATTCTTTTGTCCATTCATACCTGACCCCCTTGCATTGCAAAGTGGTGATGGGTTTCGCTATTTTTTAGAATCCTTCAACAAATCTCCAGTAATAACCTGCTAGCCCCATGAATCTTCTCACCTCCTGGGCATTTTTTGGCACTGGCCACTCCATAATGGCCTTTACTTTTTCTGGGTCCACAGAGATTCCTTCACCGGAAATGATATGACCTAAATAGTGAATCTCTTTCTGGAAGAAGGAACACTTCGATAAATTCCCATACAATTTGTTCTCTCTAAGGCAGGACAACACTACTCGCAAGTGTTCCTCATGTTCTCTTTCATTCTTGGAATAGATGAGGATGTCATCTAAAAATACTTGTACAAATCGATCTAAGTACTTCCGAAATACGCCATTCATGAGGCTCATGAATACCATTGGTGCATTGGTTAATCTGAAATATACGACGACGAACTCGTAATTTCCAAACCGAGTTCAGAAGGCAGT
The DNA here is from genome assembly GCA_000966675.3 of Picea glauca. Classification (NCBI taxonomy): domain Eukaryota; kingdom Viridiplantae; phylum Streptophyta; class Pinopsida; order Pinales; family Pinaceae; genus Picea; species Picea glauca. Next base: position 754,284 of record JZKD02S0014472.1, read on the forward strand.
TTTTGGGATATTACCTTCCTTAATCCTTAATTGATGATACCTTGATCGCAAATCGATCTTTGATAATACCATTGATCCTTTCATCTGATTGAAAAGGTCATCAATTCACGGCATTGGGTACCTATTTTTCACTGTAGCATGGTTCATGTCCCTGTAGTCTATACACAGTCATAAGGATCCATCCTTCTTCTTTACAAAAATTACTGGTGCACCCCAAGGTGAGACACTGGGCCCTTTTATCCCTAAGTCCAGTAACTCTTTCAACTACATTTTTAATTGACAAAGTTCCAGCACTGTCATCCGATACAGATTCTTGGAGATTGGTTTTGCACTAGGTTTTATCTCAATAGTAAAATCAAGATCTTTCTCAGAAGGTAACCCTGGTAACTCATTCGGAAAAACATCCTTAAATTATGACAATACCGGGTACTGATCCAAGGAGGGTCCCTTCCTTTTGTTCACTTCTTCCACTACATACAATCGACACCCTTGTCTCAAGCATCGATTAACCTTCATAGTTTATATAAAGCATAAAGACACTTTTCTTCGTACACCCTGGATCTCTACTGACCTTCCTTCGTCGTCGACACAAAGCACCCTCTTTGCGAAACAATCTACCATGGATCGGTGAGATGCTAACCAATCCATTCCAATTATTAGGTCATATTTCCCGAGAGTAGTGACGTATACCTTCAACCTGGTAGTACACACTCCCAGGTCTACTATACAATTATCAACACTATGTCCTACCGCTTGTTTTTCCCCCGAAGCCATCTCGACTTGTTTGAGGTCATCATGTTTGTAGGCTGCCAACCCACTCTTTTTTAATGAAGATGGTGAAATGAAACTATATGTAGCACCAGAATCAAATAAAATATTAACGTTGATATGATTTCTCATACCTGATGACTCCACCACCGTGGATTGATGTTCGACCTGGCGATTATTAACCACTGCGTAAATCTGGTGGCTGCTACTTGATCTCCCCATCGGTGCCTTTCCTTCTCTATGCACAAGCCCAGATTGTAGATCTGGGTAGTCACACTAGTAATGGGGTCCTCCACACCCCCAATAGGTAACACGAGATTGAACCTGTGCATTGTTATGTGACTGTCTCTGAAATGAGTTCCTTCCACTGGAACCCCTGCCCCTACTAGTTGTTCCCTGAGATGGCCATGGACTTGTCTGCGCTGTTGGCGATGAACAATATGCTGCACTCCCTTCCATTGAAATCCCTGTGGCTACTGTCCTTGGTGCAACTATGTTACCATATGGTGGTGGCCTTGATCCCCCTCCCCTAGGAAATGTCCTCAGGGCCTTCTCTATGAATCCAGGATGATGCAGAAAGGTCGGTCTTATACCCCCGGTTAAGTTCATGTGTTCCTCCACATAACGCGCATTTTCCACCACTTCTGCTACTGAAGACAGTTTCCATAAATTTGATCTCATATTCTTCTACAGTTCTATTTCCCTATACTAAGGCATGAAATTCCACTACCTATTGTTCCCCGTAGTATGCTGGTAGATATTTCCTTCAAAACCTCTCCTCGAAAAGTTCCCAAGATACAATGTCTGGGGTAAGGTGCAGTTGTCTTTCCAGGTTTCCCCACCAGTTCAAGGCATTGTCTCTTAACTGAAAAAATTTGATGTTTTCCTTTGAGTTGGATTCATAGTCCCTTAAGGAAAAACACCTTGTCATGCCTTCCAACCATGCTTCTGCACGTTCACTGGCGCGACCCCCGGCAAACTCCGGAAGTTTGATCTTCTGCAATTCTCGTGTGATGTCTTCAAGTGGAGGTCCTCCCCCTGAATCCCTTGACACTTCCGGATTACCCATTCTAGATGGTGGGGGTTCCACTTCAGTCCCTGCTAGTTGTTGCCACTTTAAAGTCTCATTAATGGCTTCCAACGAGCGCAGTATGGAAGCTAGATTTGGTAATGGTGGTGGTGGTGCTGCTGGTGTTGGCGGTGCTTGCGATGATGCTCCTCTGCCTCGATTCCCTCAAGTCTTGACCATCCTATATGCTTTAACCTGCATCAACCAGAGTTGTTAGGGTGAGTTCCAGGATGTTTCAAATTGGTGCTACTTAAACTAGAAACAAGGTTAGGTGTAAGTTTTCTTTACTTGTCTGTAAACAGACATTACTCCTTTAGGGGATTGGCTAGGTTAGGATTAGGATTAAGCGTCTAAGCTTGATTTCTTCACCTCTATAAAAAAAATGTTGGTTCCCTTGCCCTGTAGCTATGCTAGCCTTGCACCATACTCGCCAATTCCTATGCTTACTCTCCTAGTGCATATGTCGCCTCCTTCTCGCTTTTCCTAGTCTAAGTCCTTTTAACTTTTCTCTTACAACTAAATATCCTTCGATGCTTGACTCGTGAGATTTTCCTTGGCACGTAGTGTTGGCGTTGTCGAATGTTTCCTTGAGATTTAGCGTTGACTTTGACTGGTGGAATGGAGTGGGGGAAACTTGGCGCTTGGCTCAATGAGTTGTGTGTGCGGTCTCGTGAGCCTGACGCTTAGACAATCAGAGTTTATACTTGGGATACAAGATCAACAACGCTAAATAAGCCTTTACCTTGATTTCCAGTGCATTCACTAATTATGATTCAACTCAGTTAGTTGGCTCTGGATCAATAGGTCAGGTAATAAGCCAGTTAGTCTTAATATTCATATTGTATCTTCCTAATAATAATACCACTCTAATCCCTACCGTGTTACCATTAATCTAATTAAGTATAAGAATTTATTTGTAAATACTTATGAGGGCGTGTTGGCGTTCGTGTTCTTTTTAAGGAGCTTCGCTTGGTGGGGGGGTCTTGGGTTCAAAACCCATGGACTCTCTAACATTTTAATTTAAATAAATTAATCATAATTACTTTTAATTAATTATTATACTTAGTTTTAATTTGTTGCATATATTTAAATATATTTATGTATATTATATTATTTGTTTTTTTTGTTAATAATTAATTAAAAAAAATTAATGATTTAAACCATTGAAATTTAAATTTAAGAATAATTTTAAAAGTTAATTTAAATAAATCAGTAAAATATCAAATAAAATAAAATAAATATTACTTAAGATAAAAAAAAAAAATCTATACGACATCGTGGGTCCTCGCATGAGGCCCACATGACCTAAACCCTAAACGCACTTATCTCAATACCCCTAACCCTAATCGTCGTGTAGCTTGTTTCATTTGCGATTGCGAACGCACCCTGAGCCTCTCCTTCTCTGCAACTACAATGGAGCTCTAGAGATAGTCGGAGCTCTGGTAATGGACGTGGTCTATTTCTCATGGAGTTTGTTGTGTGGGTTGGTAGTGGGTTCAAAAACCTTGAACCTCAGATCATTTTCGTTGCTATCCTGTGGTTTTTTTTTTTATTATTATTATTAAAAAAAAAAATCTTATTGTTTTTGCAGCACTGGTGTGGTCGTGATATGGCGTTGGTGTGGTTGGTCTCTGTTGAACTCTGTTGTAGTGCAGGTGTGTACTGCACGACTTAGGCTTGCGGGCTCCATTTTGGTTTGATTTGAGAATAAATGTTCAGCGTTGGTTATTGAGTACAATACAATCTCTCGATTATGAATATGGTAATGCAGGTCAAATCCCTCATGCACCTCCTTACTTCTTGCACCTCAAACCTTCGACCCCACCACCCTACCTCTTATTCCTCTCTTTCATTCTCTAGGCATTCACATACTAATACACAGACAAATGCATCTGAATGAAAGGGACTGCCTGGATGGAGAAGAAGCAGAGTGAATGAGAATCACAGGTGGGGTGTTAAAGGTCTGAAGGAGGTTGTCAAGATCCCACTTCCCACTGCACACCACAAGAAGAATTACGAGAACAAGAATGAGAATACATGTTCTTCCCTTACCGAGTGGGGAGCCCTGGTTTATATGATTTCCTATGGAAAAACAAATACAACCCATTTCCCATTGATCTTGTATGGGAGGTTGGAAGGAAACTGTTGGACTCTGTAACATGCGTGTAGATGATTCTCGCACTTATATCTTTACATTTACAGTTGGATGGCATAAGCATATAATTTAATTTTCCAGTGAATGTTTCTTTGCAACCATTTATTAGATTGCTTTGTTTGACATGTTAGCTCACAATTTACGAGACTAGATTGGGACTTTATATGGTCTCTAATAACATCTATCTGGAATTTTCTTCTCCTAATATTGCCAATGAACTGTGGAAGATATGCATGAATTGAAATGTGTTCACACGAATTTAAAGCCTGAAAATATACTTTTTTGTTTCGTCAGACTATGTGAAGGTTCCAGATTGCAAGGTAGGTTGTCGGTCTGTTGTTACTGATTACGTTTGAAATCGCTATGGTTGGCATAGCATATCTATGTTAGTGTTTTCTAGGTTCAACTTTAAATTCTATTCAGGTTAAATTCGCCATAAATATATGTTTTACACTGTTATATCCTTTGTCCTCGGATTTAGCTACAACTTTGTAGATCATTCTTTCAAACAATTCCATAAAGAATAAGGTCCACGTCGCACGGTAAATTAATCAGCCTAAATTAAGTTAGCCACCCATCTATAAATTTTTCGGCTCACACTGAGGCATGGGAAGCAAAATTAATGATTTCCCAACTCTAGAAGAAATCAATCGAATTCACATGACATCAACGTACAGGAAATTAGAATATTTAATACATAAATCGAAGGAAGTTAGAAGTTACAAGAAATTACAGCTATGACAAATCAATCATCTTCAACAGATAATTTAATGACCAATTTCTAGGCACTTGCGAATTTTCCATCTAGACAACATCTATTTACAAATTTAGATTGATCCTCTTAGTATGAGGTGCTAGAGATGGTGTAGCTATATTTGTAATGTTTTTGTTTAATTTTTGGAGACTTATGTATAAATTTTGTCCAACATACTCTCATTTTCTAATGTTTTTGCTTAATTTTTGAAGATTTATATGTAAATTGTCTAGCATAATTCCAATCCCAGTTTCCCGACTTAACTGCAAAGTTTGACCATTTGTTGTTGATACAGATAGAGGATTTTGTATGAATAAGAATAGACGAATGAAAAAGGAGTTTTGAAATAAATCTATTTATATATTTATTTATTTTATGGGCAATTATAACGAATTTTACAGAAATGGAAAAGTGGTTAAAGTGTCTGGTTTATAGTTTAACAATTTCTTATAAAATAATACTAAGAAGCAGTTAAAATTCTAGCATCAATACGTCCTATTAATGAGTATATATACTTAAAATCAATGTATACTTGGCTTACAGGTTAGGTGGAGGTGGTGCTGGGACTTGGAGTTGGAGCTTGGCCCTCAGGCCCAAATTTATCTAATTTTATCTAATTTCTCGGTGGGTACAATTCCATTTCTAAATCGGGTAGGTGGGTAGGTAGGTAGGTAGGCCTTTGGTTCCAGATTTTGAACCAGGGCTCTGATACCATGTGTAATGCCTGTAAATAATAATTTTGATATAAATCATTTCAATCACACAAATAAATTAATCACCAGCATATACGCAATATTCAGCTCAGATTAATATTTAACTACAACATAAAAAAAAAACTTAGCACTTTCATAACAAATTACCTGCTTCTGATGCTAATTTATGTCGATATGATTGTCCCTACCCTACTGCCTTGTTGTTGCCTTGCTTCCCTACTACCTTGTTGTTTCCTTCTACTGCCTGATGTGCTAATCAACTCTGCCCAGACCGTGGTTCCTCCCTGCCAGCTAGGAGCAGCCTGTCCGGCTTCCTAGCTCCAAGATACCATATGGATATCCTAGCCCCCGTGGCCAAAAGCCCCAGCAAACTAGTGCCCCCCGTAATGATCCTTCCCCGACTACATAACTCAAACTCTCAACCAGCGAATCCAAGAGAACCCTCAAAAATAATAATCCTCCTTCAGTAAGCCTCCTCCCCTCATATCCCTCCTTCACCGACCCTTTTCTCCTCCCCCTTTCCTTATCCTTACATTCATTGTCTTATCCGATTATTAATGTTTCTTATCCTTACATTTAATGCTTCTTATCCCCTCCGTATACGTAATCCTTTAACTAAACAATTAAATTTATTAACCCTCTTAAATTTAATACCCTTGTCATTGAATGTACTAGGTAATTAATTAATTAATTAATTAATCAAAATTATAACAATTAATTAATTAATAAATATTTAATTAATATCATTATACCAATCTTTGTTTAGTTAATAACATGTTAGAAAAATTAATTGCCTAATAACTTTTTACTTAATAATCCCTAAGCATATATTCAACTAGGGTTGTTACAAGACCTATCGGGATAAGATTGAGTTCAACGAGCCAAGGACCTTAGGAAAAGCTATCCAGAAGGCAAGGTACTATTATGAATATCTTGGGAGTAAGACAAGACCCCACGAATATGGGAAGAAGAGGAGTATTTTGGGATTCCAGTAGAAGGGGTTTAAATCCTCAATATTTAAGAACTATGAAAAATATTCTAGAAGAAATGTAATGTACCTCAAATTTGACATAAAAAAGAAATTCTATGGGACATTAATCTCCAATCTAGTTTGATATATTCATAGCGAAGGGGAGGTAATGATCATTCTGATCATAGATCTATATTTTGTCTGCCACATGATGGAAATCCTATACCAGACTAACTTAAAACTTTATATGAGTAATCCTCTAAAAGTTCTAGCACCTTTCTTCAACATATATTTAATATATATCTATCTATATAGTAGTTTATATTTAGGACTTGTAGTCCTAAATTCTCCTTTAACATATGATTATTTATGCTTGTGCACAAGGTTGTACCATTTGATCTTAAAATGAAAACATCTACCACAAATGAATATGACGTCCAAAGTTATACCCTTGGTAGAATACACATGGCATATCATAAGTTAGTAACATCATTTGAAAAGGTCTGAGTAGTTTAAACAGATTTTCTTTATTAATTCATTCGTGGTTAAAGTTCTTCTAGTCATTATACTTGTAAAAGTTTAGGTAAGGAAACTCCCATGCAAAATCCTTGTTCAACTAAGTCTTAACTAAGCTTTGTCTCACTGAAAAAATCAATTGAAAGGTAAGCTAACTGAGATGAAACAGTTAGTACCTAACTAGTCCCAACTAGTCATGTCACGAAGTGACTGTCATTAATTTTGCATTTTCTATTGATAAGGGTAGGAGGTGTACTTGTCAGAGATAAGATAAGGTTATGCTCCTATGATTAATGGAGGTCATGTATGCGCAAATTCTGATGGCCCTTCCACCTGAACCTTCCTCTAATCTTGTCGTACCAACTCTACCCTAGCACATGGCTTGACCAACCTCGTACCTTCAGCATTTACTCTGCATAGCACAAGCTCCTCTTAGGGTTAGGCGAGTTCTTATTTGTCATTGTGAACTCCAAAAATGGCTCTGTGTGTTGTTTCCTCAGTGTGGCAAGACTATCATCTTGGAGGTCGTCGCTCAATGGAACACTCGACATTATCTGTCTTTTTGGTAAGTTTTTAAGAGGCTATCATGTTTTTAAGTAGAAGAGAGGAGTCTCAGAGTTTCATTACGATGAAATCTATTTTCATTCTATAACTCTTATTATAGATTTTATTTACATCCTCTCCTCATCGATAATGCTTGAAATCTTTCGGGATTATTCTTGTTTTGAAAAATTTAGGTTATTCATTTATTTCTGTCTCGGTCCTTCCGAAGGTCGCGACACTCCATCTCCTCATCCCAAATTCAGAGAATTTTTTGGAATAGTTCCATTTTTGTGTAGCTTGCAACTTAGGGTTTCGTTATGTCCTATTATCATTATACTTTCACGCTCTTACATTTTTGTTGCATGTCGAGGTTTGGTATTGAATTCTTGTGAGGTTTTTGCTAGATTTGACTGTACACAATGTCTATAACAACTTATATTTCTTCTCATTTTTTTTCTCTTCGCGAAGGGCGAGTTCACCCTTTGGTACTTTTACTCAGACTCTTAGGTGGTCCTTACGAATAAAATTTGTATTTAAAGACTAAATCATTCTTGTTTGGTGTAAAAAAATATGTCTATTATGCTCTCGAACAATTCATAGAAACTACCCTACAACATGTAAAGTTTGAATTTATAGTTCTCGTTGAAGTTAAGTCTGTCTCCTAAAGTCACTGTCGTTATTTGTGGGTGGTATACACTAATTGAAGTCTAGTAAAATATTAGCAGGAAGGTTGTCTCTACTTTATCATTGAGTTAGAGTAACATTTGCAATAAATACAGTCAGTTCAGTGTGTAGTGTTTCCCTATGCTCTTCGAACTATTCACATGATAAGTCTTATACAATGTGTAGTTTAAATATTAGCACTGTTATCATTTCATTTCATAAAGAAGTTGATAAATATGTTTTGATGCTTATATTAATGATGGGACCCTGTTGCTGCAAGGGCACTCATTAGGAGTTCCATGGATCATCCTCCCCTCAGCCTGAATCCTTATTCAACTAGAACACAACAATAGGAGGACACCGGTACTTCAGGTCCTAAGTTAAGTATCATTATGGAACGGTTGTTGCTATCAATTTATCATTCAAATTTAAGTTTGAAAGTATTACTCCCGTATAATTTACTAATGTTTACAATGGTAATTCCTTGCAGATATTTTGACCACACAAGGTACCGGTGTCAGTCCCTATCCATCATGCAAAAGGTATTCGGGTTCTGTGCATAATAAAAATCAAGCTTAGCTTCCAAGTTCTAGGATATGGAGGCCATGGTTTTATTCCAATTTTATCGTTATTAAGTAAAGTTTTTGTACTGATTTTCTGTATTGGTTGATTAAGGGTTAAACTCTAATTTCTAGTCGATGTCCCAGTATTGGGAGAGAACAAAGTAATGCATGATGTTCGACATATTTTGATTTTGTCCCGAAAGAATTTTGTATTACTAACTTTCAAGAGTTCCATCATTGGATTCCTTCTCTGGTATACTGGTATTTAAAATACTAGGGTTAGCAAATTGAAATCCAAGTTTAATGGTGTTAAGGTTCTTTGTCATGCCTATACTATTACTAAAGACGACAGATCAGTTTGTATGCTTCCAATAATATATTTTCCCAGAGTTATGTTTGTTACCTCTATAATTATTATACTCAGAAAAACTTTATTTGAAGTCAATAGAAACTATCGTTCCTCTATTTCACTATTATCTCTATGAATTATTCCTTGTCCATACAGTTTCCATTTTTCAAACTTATCCAAATGTGATTATTCATGAAAGAGGGTTTTTGTATTTTATCATTACTAAGTTTCTCGGTCTTTGCCCTTCTAGCAATTTGTTTCTAGATTTTTTTTTAATTATTCCTTTAATTCCTATTTGTATTTCAGAACCTTTTAAGAGTAATGAGACTATTTGTCGTATTATTTTTTAACACCTGTTGGGTCGAAAATATGGAAAACTCAATAGCCATGTGAAATGAAATTAACTTACAATTTTCCTTCAAATGACTCTTCGACGAAGTCGAGTTTGAGTATCATACCCCTGTATAGGTATTAGATGTATATTAAATACATATATATGATGTTGTACGGATATTCATTTGCATCCTGCCTCAATATTATGACAGTGTTAATCCACTGTATATTATTTTCCAATAACATATGAGCGTATAATAACTTTCTATTCTTGAATTTATACAACGTAGAAGTTCTATTATCCGGAATTAGATTCAGACTGAATTTATTCTTTAATTAGGAACATTCCAGTGTGTTTACACCGTTCTGGTTCTACTTGAATTTTGGATATAGAGGCAGTTCTAAAAAATCGAATTATAACCTTAAACTAGTGGGGTTTTCGTACATTTCTTCCTATCCATTCAAAATTTAACTTTCATCCATCAATCACATATCATTACACTAGTTCTACTCTTTCAGTCATTTACATCTAAGTGACTCTTAATTAAAAAGAAATGCGTCAAAAATAATTTAACCAGAAATATATAGATGTATTATGACTGCCATTTCAAATAAGAGATAGATAACTAGATAGGGGTAGAAGAACATATTTGAACTAGTTTACTGAAAGACAAAAGGAACAACCACATTCCTCCAAACCTTAGAACAGGGCATCCAAATCACTTGTCCTGTTCACCCTCTATCCTAACCATGAATCCATGAGTGCTAACTCATAAATACTCCTCAGTAAATGCCTTGCAACTTCAGCAGTCTTCTCCTTGCCTCACACTCAACAAGTAGTGTTCATAACAACAAGAAAACAATCATTTCCCCAACATATTAGGCAGTGTCCTGCCTCCTCACATATGCTATATATCCAAAACCAAAAATGCCTAGGTCTTTTTCCCCTTGGGAATTTTCGCATATTTCCAAATCCTTGATTTTCAGAGGCTTCCAATGGCCAATTTCCTGATTTTCCACTTGTAACAATGAGCCCCGAGGTAGTTCCAACATGTTCCCCACTCATGGAGTCATGGTTAGTTGATTTCAACATGGATGTTCCATTTGTCCTCCAACAATAATTATAAAATATTTTGTTTCATACAAGGTTCATAGTCAAGTAGTTAGTTGGGTCAAATCAGATCTTTGCCCAACAGTCATAATAATTAATTACAATTAACCAAATTCAGAATTCGGAATTGCCATATATGGCAAAAAGTTTCCAATTTCAAATTTACCAAAAATGAAATAATTTTCTTAAGAAATTTGAAATTCAAAAATAATTTATTTTGGGGGATGTTACATCCTTTCTCCCTTGAATAAAACATTTTCCTCAATGTTTCTTCCTTTCTTGGAATAGGATTGGATGAGATTTTTTCAAATCTCCCTCCAACTCCCAAGTGGCCTCCTCAGGGCTAAAGTACTTCCATTACACCTTTACCTGAGTGACAGCTCTGTTCTGAAGTGTTATTTCTCTCCGATCTAGAATGCACAGAGGTTCCTCCTGGAACTCGCCTTCTGGATTCACCTGCACCAATTTCCAATCGATCATATGAGTAGGGTCATAAACATAATTCTTTAACAAAGAAACATGAAATACATTATGAATTTTTAGATTGGCTGCAAGTGCAAGTTGATATGTTGCGGGTCCAATTAGAGCTAGTATCTCGAAAGGCCCACAAAACCTGGGTGCCAACTTAACATAGCTCCCTAACTTCAGTGAAATTTTTTAGGCTTTGACTTTTAAGTAAACATGGTCTCCCACTTGAAATTCCAAGTGTCTTATTTTCTAGTCTGCATAACTTTTCTCTTTGTCCTGTGGCTCTTTTAGGTTCTGTTGTACCTTTCTTAACGTACTCTCCATTTCTTGGAGCATCTCTGGTCCAACCATGATTCTATCAACCGGGTTATCCCAACTAATTGGAGTTGTACACTTTCTATTGTACACTACCTCGAAGGGGCTCAATTTAGCCGAAGTTTGGTACCCATTGTTATATGCAAATTCTACCAAGTGCAGGTAGTCTTCCCACTTTTACGTACATGCATAGCATAGATTCTATGATTTGGTTTGTCTGTTTGGTTTGTCCATCCGTTTGTAGATGATAAATCGTGCTAAAATTCAAATTAGTATTTATCCCTACAAACAATTCTTTCCAAAAAGCAGATGTAAATTTTACGTCTCTATCCGAAATCACCATTTTAGGAATACCATGTAGTCTAAAATTTTCTTTCATGAATATTTCAGCAATGTTAATATTTTTAAAAGTAGACTTTACAGGAATAAAGTGTGCAAACTTATTGAGTTTATCGATTACCACCATAATAGAATCATTCTGTTTCTGAGTTTTAGGCAAACCTGTAATAAAGTCCAGCGATATAGTCTCCCATTTCCATTATGGCACCGATAAGGGTTGTAATAGGTCGGCTGGATGATGGTGTTCGACTTTTACTTACTGACAATCTTGAAACTCAGCTAAGTATTATGTTGTTTTTCCTTTCATATTAGGCCAATAAAATAATTTTCTAAGTGTTGTTATCGTTTTCTAGTATCCTAGATGACCAAAACATGGTTTCTTATGCACTTCATCCAAAAGTGTTAACTTTAATTCTGTCAAATCTCATATGTATATTCTATTTTTAAATCGTAGTATACCATTTTTATCAATACTCAAATTTCATTTGTCTAGATTCCCTATAGTGTCCTATAATTCTTCTACTGTTTGAGTGTACTCCTCGTCGTTATTACCTGTAATATTTATCCTCTGTTCAAGATCTCTTTTTTCCCTGCTAACATTTATTTAAAATAACCCATGAACTCTTCTGCTTAAATAATTAGCTACTTTATTTTCCTTTCCCTTGATATGTCTTACCTCAAAGTCAAGTTCGCTCAAGAAAGCTAGCTACCTGGCTTGCCTTGCATTGAGGTCTCATTGACTAAACAAAAATTTCACAATTATGTTGTTAGTCAATAACAAAAACTTCCTGTCCATTATGTAGTGTCGCCACATTTTTAAGGCGTGTATTATAGATGCATATTCTAAATCATGAGTGACGTATTTTTTCTCGTGTTCCTTTCGTTTTCAGGAATCATAACAAATAGCATGCCCTTCTTGGGTTAGGACACCACCTAGTCCTTCTTTACTCACATATACACAGATGGTGAAGTCTTTTTCCGGATATGCTACGTTTAAAATGGGTGCGGTTGTTAACAATTCCTTTAACTTACTAAAATTTTCTTGACACTTCTGTGACCAGTTGAACTTGGTCCCCTTCTTTGAAACGATGTTATAGGGTAAGAAATTTTGGAAAAACCCTCTATAAATATGTGGTAATATCCATTGATTCCCATGAATGATCAGATGTATGCTACATGCTTCGGTACCGACCATTCCATAATGGCCCTTATTTTCTCAGGAATGAATGCAATACCTTCTGCAGATATTACATGTCCTATGTATTGTATTTTCTTCTAATAAAAATCACACTTATCAAATTTAGCATGCAGTTTGTGCTTCCTTAAAGTTTGTAGAACTATTCTTAAGTGTTCTCTGTGTTCGTATTATATTTTAGAATATACCAGAATATCATCAATAAATACCAGTACGAATTTGTCCAAATACTCACTGAAAATACTATTCATTAAATACATTAACGTGGTTGGCGTGTTAATGGGTCCGAAAGGTATAACTACAAATTAGTAATGTCCATATCTTGTTCGAAATGCCATTTTTCTTATGTCCTCATCTTTTATCCTAACTTGGTGATAACCAGATTGTAAATCCAACTTCGAAAAGATCTTTGCCTGACCTACTTGATCAAACAGATCATTTATTCTAGGTAAGGGGTACTTGTTCTTAATAGTCATTTTGTTTAATTGTCTATAATCAATACATAGTATTAGAGTGTCGTCTTTCTTTTTCACAAAGAGGACTGGTGCTCCCCATGATGAAACACTCGATCTGATATACTCTTTATCCAATAATTCTTGTAGTTGAATTTTTAGTTCTGTTAATTTCGGCAAACTCATTCGGTAAGGTGCTTTAGATATAGGGGCTGAACCACATAGCAGGTCAATAGAAAAGTCTATCTCCCTTCTAAGGGGTAATTTAGGTATTTCATCAACAAACACATCTCTGAAATCATGTAGAACAATAATGTCCTCCAAGTCGGTTTTATTTTCTTTTTCTAACAGGTTCTTACTTGGATGGCATAAACTTGACAACCCTTTCTCATGCATTTCTTGAATTTCATTGCTGAACATTGTCTAACTGATACTAGTTTTTCTATACCTTGAAGTGTCCTAACAATGTCATTTTTGTCTTTATACTTAAGTTTCTTTTCGTAACAATCTAGTATTTCTTTATGCCTTTCTAACAAATCCATTCCGATAATTACATCATAAGATCCTAGCGGTAGAATGTTCAGATTTGTCCTTATGTTTTGACCACCTAGAATGAACTCATAATCAGAAATAAAGTCCACCACTTTCCTTTTAGTTCATGTTGCTAGTTGTACCAACCATGATTTTTCATGTCTCATCTTCTTAAGGTTTTTTTACTCTACTATACAAGGAGTGATATAACTTAACGTAGCTCTAGGATCAATTAAAACATAAATTCGAGTGTTATTGATTTTACCTTCAATTTCCACCACAGAGGATTAGTGGTAAGCTTGACGGCCATCCACGGCTTCATTTATCCGATGCAAGCTTCTGCCCACATCTCCCACCGTCGAGGCTTCCTGCAAATTGGGAAAAACAATTCTGGTTGCTGAACTTAAACATGGACAGTTCCTCCTTAGATGAGGTTCTCCATATTCCCAATACTTTAATGGTTTGCGGGGGCTATCCCCAAACTTAATGGTTCCCAGATTTAACGGTTTACCGCTTCCTTGTGTATTTGGATTGTTGGAGTGAAAATTTTTCCTTGGAAAGCTTTTTGTTGCGTTCTGATAAGGAGTCGGCTGGTATCCCTTCTTCCGCTGGTTCATTCGGTCTTGTTTCTTATCCTTCCAATCTTTGGGAAATTATGTCCGTTGTTTGTATTGGTCGTAACACATTCGAGCTTTTTTAAAAACTTCACTCAAGGACTTGGGATTATCAAATTCCATTCTGTCCTTATAAGACTATGGTAGACAGCTGAGGAACTGTTGGATTTTCACTTTATCCTCCCTGATATAAGGTACGAACCTTAGTAATTATAGGAATTTGTTTATCATATCTTCCATAGCCATTTGACCAAGTCGTACCTCATAAAATTCTTTCATTTTTATTTCATATTAAATTTCAGATAGGTATTGTCTCTTAAAGTATTTCTTAAAGTCAAACCATTCCATCTGTTTCTCCTTTAGACCCTTGGCCAATTTTAGGTCTTGCCACCAAATGCTAGATTTTCCTTTTAGATTATAGATGGCCATTCTAACTTTCATATTGCTGGAATAGTTGTATATTCATAAATACTTCTTGATGTCTAGTAACCATGATTTCGCTTCCTACCCTATTTGGGATTCCCCATCAAACGTAGCTGGTTTGATTTTCTTAAATTCTCCCTCAAGGTGATCTACCTATTTTCTTTTTCTGTCTGTTTTTTGTTTTATCTCTAGTTGTAGGTGTTCCTTCAGATGAGCTATCCCCTCTTTCTTTTTCAGGACCAAAATTCTTGGAGGCCCTTTTACTAACCTCTTCTTCCTAGTTATCGTCCTTTGGGGTTTTCTTTTTCACTATACTTCACAGCAAGGATTCATTTATCTCCTTTTGTTCTTGTTGTGCCTTCTTCAGTTTCTCATTGTCTGCTTTGAAAACCTGTAGCTCAATAATAAGATTCTTCATTGTTTCCAGGAATTCAATAGGTGATCTTTCAACACTAGTCTGTCTTGGATCTTTAGGAGGTATTTGTTTAGGATTCTTATCAAGTCTGATTTCCGCATCATCTTGGGCTGCCATGATTAACAGAAAACAGAAAAGGATTTTTTGTTTGCAACAATAAAGATTTATTAGTTTTACATAAAAAGAAATATGCGCTAAGTAATTAATTTGACCCTGTTCCAGGTCCAAGTGATGTAACCTTTGCTCTGATACCATATGTCATGTACCTCAAATTTGACATAATTTTTTTTTCTATGGGACTTTAATCTCCAATTTAGTTTAATATATTCATTGTGAAGGGGAGGTAATGTTCATTCTGATCATAGATCTATATTCTGTCTTCCACACGATGACAATCCTATACCAGACTAACTTAAAACTTTATATGAGTAATTCTCTAAAAGTTCTAGCACCTTTATTCAACATATATTTAATATATATCTATCTATATAGTAGTTTATATTTAGGACTTGTAGTCCTAAATTCTCCTTTAACACATGATTCTTTATTTTTGCGTGCAAAGTTGTACCATTTGATCTTAAAATGAAAACATCTACCAAAAATGTATATGACGTTGGGAGTTATACCCTTGGTAGAATAGACATGGCATATCATAAGTTAGTAACATGATTTGAAAAGGTTTGAGTCATTTAAATTGATTTTCCTTATGAATTCATTCATGGTTAAAGTTCTTCTAGTCATTATAATTGTAAAATTTTGGTTAAGGAAACTCCCACACAACATCCCTGTTTAACTAAGTCTTAACTAAGATTTGTCTCACCAAAAAATTCAATTGAACAGTAAGCTAACTGAGACGAAAGAGTTAGTACCTAACTAGTCCCAACTAGTCATGTCACAAAGTGACTTTCATTAATTTTTCATTTTCTATTGATAAGGGTAGGAGGTGTACTTGTCAGAGAGAAGTTAAGGTTTTTCTCCTGTGATAAATGGAGGTATTGTATGCACAAGTTCTGATGGCCCTTCCACCTGACCCTTCCTGTAATCCCGTCATGCCAACTATGTCATAGCACATGGCTCAACCAACCTCATACCTTCAACATTTACTCTACATTGAGCAAGCCCCTCTTAGGGTTAGGCGAGTTTTTTTTTGTCATTGTGAACTCCAAAAATGGCTCTATGTGTTGTTTCCTTGGTGTGGGAGGACTATCGTCTTCGAGTTTGTTGCTCGGAGGAACAGTCGACATTATCCGTCTTCCTAGTAAGTTTTTAAGAGGCTATCATGTTTTTAAGTAGAAGAGAGGAGTCTCGAAGGTTCATTACGCTGAAATCCATTTTCATTATGTAAATCTTATTATATATTTTATTTACATCATCTCCTCATTGATAATGATTGAAACCTTTCAGGATTATTCCTATTCTAAAAAATTGTGGTTATTCATTTATTTGTGTCTCGGTCCTTCTGAAGGTCGCGACACTCCATCTCCTCATCCCAAATTTAGCGAATTTTCCTTCATAGTTCCCTTTCTATGTAACTTGAAACTTATGGTTTTGTTATGTCCTAGTATCATTATCCTTTCATTCTCTTACATTTTTGTTGTGCGTCGAGGTCTGGTATTGAATTCTTGTGAGCTTTTTGCTAGATTTGACTATACACACTGTGTGTAACATCTTATATTGCTTCTCAATTTTGTTCTCTTCACAAAGGGTGAGTTCACCCTTTGGTACTTTTACTCATACTCTTAGTTAGTCCTTATGAATACAATGTTTCTTTAAAGACTAAATCATTCTAGTCTGGTGTAAAAAATTATGTCTATTGTGCTCTCGAACAGTTCATAGAAACTACCCTACAACATGTAAAATTTGAGTTGATAGTTCTTGCTGAAGTTAAGTCTGTCTTCTAAAGTCACTATCATTATCTATAGGTGGTATACACTAAATGAAGTCTATTATAAGATTAGGAAGAATGTTTCCTCTATTTTATCGTTGATTTAGAGTACCCTCTGCAATAAATACAGTCAATTATGTTTGTAGCGTTTCCATATGCCCTTCGAACTGTTCACATGATAAGTCTTATACAATGTGTAGTTTAAATATTAGCATTGTTATCATTTTGTTTCATAAAGAAGCTGATAAATATATTTTAATGCTTATATTAATGATGGGACCTTGTTTCTTCGAGGGTACCCATCAGGAGTTCCATGGATCACGGCAACATGAGGACACTAGGACTTCAAGTCCTAAGTTAAGTACCACTATGGAATGATTGTTGCTATCAATTTATCATTCAAATTTAAGTTTGAAAGTCTTACTCCCATATAATTTACTAATGTTTACAATGGTAATTCCTTGAAGAGATTTAGACCACGCAAGGTACTTGTGTCGGTCCCTATCCGTCAGGCAAAAGGTATTCGAGTTTCATGCATAATAGCTCTCAATCTTAGCTTCCACATTCTAGGATATGGAGGCCATGGTTCTGTTCCAATTTTATCGTTATTAAGTAAAGTTTTTGTACTGATTTCCTGTATTGGTTGATTAAGGGTTAAACTCTAATTTATAGTCAATGTCCCATTCTTGGGAGAGAACGCAATAATGCATGATGTTGGGCATATTTTTATTTTGGCCTGAAAGAATTTTGTATTACAAACTTTCAAGAGTTCCATTGTTGGATTCCTTCTCTTGTATACTGGTATTTAAAATACTAGGGTTAGCAAATAGAAATCCAATTTTAATGGTATTAAGGTTCTTTGTAATGCCTATACTATTACTAAAGAGGACATATTAGTTTGTATGCTTCGAAAGATATATTTTCCCAAAGTTTTGTTCGTTACCTCTGTAATTATTGTACTAACAAAAATTTTATTTGAAGTCAATAGAAACTATCATTCCCCTATTTTGCTATTATCTATATGAATTATTTCTCGTCAATACAGTTTCCATTTTTCAAACTTATCCAAATGTGATTATTCATGAAAGAGGGTTTTTGTATTTTCTCATTACTAAGTTTGTCGGTCTTTTCCCTTCTAGCAATTTGTTTCCATAAAAAGGTTTAATTCATTCCTTTAATTCCTATTTGTATTTAGGAACCTGTTAAGAGTAGTTAGACTATTTGTCGTATTATAGTTTAACACTTGTTGGGTCAGAAATCTGGAAAACTCTACATCCATGTGAAATGAAATTAACTTACATTTTTCCTTCAAATGACTCTTTGATGAAGTCAAGTTTGAGTATCATACCCCTACATAGGTATTAGATGTATATTAAATACATATATATGATGCTATACGAATATTCATTTGCATCCTACCTCGATATTATGACAACATTAATCCACTGTATATTCTTTTATAGTAAGATACGAGTGTATAATAACTTTATATTCTTGCATTTATACAATGTAGGAGTTATATTATCCGGAATTAGATTCAGATTGACTTTATTCTTTAATTAGGAACATTCCAGCATGTTTACACCATTATGGTTCTACTCGAATTTTGGATATAAAGGCAGTTCTAAAAAATCTAAGTATAACCTTAAACTAGCGGGGTTTTCCTACGTTTGCTCCTAATCATTCGAAATTTAACTTTCAGCCATCAATGACACATCATTATACTAGTTCTACTCTTTCAATCATTTACATCCAAGTGATTCTTAATTAAAAAGAAATGCATCACAAATAATTTAACCAGAAATATATAGATGTATTTTGACTGCCATTTCAAAATAAGAGATAGATAACCAGGTAAGGGTAGAAGAACATATATGAACCAGTTTACTGAAAGACAAAAGGAACAACCAGATTTCTCCCAATCTTAGAACAGGGCATCCAAATCACTTGTCATGTTCACCCCCTAGCCTAACCATGAATCCATGAGGGCTGACTCAGAACTCCTATTCAGTAAATCACTTTAAGATTCAACAGTATTATCCTTGCCTTACACTCAGTAAGTAGTGTTCATAATAGCAAGAAAAAAATTACTTTCCCAAACATACTAGGCAGCGTAATGCCTTCTCACATATGTTATATGTCCAAAACCAAAAATGCCTAGGTCTTTTTCTCCTTGGGAATTTTTGCATCTTTCCAAATCCCTAATTTTCAGGGGCTGCCAATGGCCAAATTCCTGAACTTCCACTTGTAACAATCATCCCTGAGGTATTTCCAACATGTTCCCCACTCATGGAGTCATGGTGAGCTAATTTTAACATGGTTGTTCCATTTGTCCTCAAGCAATAATTATAAAATATTTTGTTTCATACAAGTGTCATAGTCAAGTAGTTATTTGGGTCAAATCATATCTCTTCCCAACAGTCATAATCATTAATTACAATTAACCAAATTTGGAATTTGGAATTTCCATAAATGGCAAAAATTTTCCAATTTTGAATTTACCAAAAATAGAATAATTTTCCAAAGAAATTTCAAATTCAAAGATAATTTATTTTGGGGGATGTTACAAGAATCCTTCCTACAGGAAGTATATATCAGAAAAATTTCCCCTCTCAAAGTGGAAATAACCTTTTAAGGCAATCCCAACAAAGACTGACAACCTAAGGAAGGAACCATTACAATTTTTGGGTTGTGGAGAGGATAATAAATTGAGGGACTACCCACACCGACAACAGAACAGTAAGAGAGTATACAATATCCAAGAATCTATCACCGTCAATTATGTGGCTAGGAGCATGCCACGAATATATGCAACCTTGGACATGTAACATACCGCCTCGTTACGACATCCATTAGTATACAGGTGCAATTTTTTTTTTGTGTGAGAAGGTGTGTGCGCGCGTGTGGAAGTAAAAACATACTTGACTCTATGTCGCCCTTTGACATCCAACAAGACGTGACCACGGTTTTCATTGCAAGAAGACAAAGCTTACGACGAGTATCTGCAAACAACTGAGACAATAGGCAAGGGTGCGGAATGCAACATTTAACGACAAGGTAAAACTGACTGCTACATACGACTAACTACCCGCCCGTCCTACCCTGCAAGGTTAGGACGTCCAAGACACATAAGCAACTCTCAAGCCCGGTTTCCCATCGTCTTTAACCATTTAAGGTCTCAGGGCTGGCGACTGTTTTGAGGAACATGGAGGTGTCTACATCCCACCCGACACACAGACCAAGCAACCAACCGATTGCAACAAAAACAAAAAAAAAAGGAAGAACAAATATGCCCCCTTCTGAAGGCGCGGATAAGAGGACTCATAATCAACCCGAATTCAACATTAATTAAATGCGCAACCACCGTTATTACTAACTCTGAGTAGTTTAATATATATAAATCTAGCATCCA
>JZKD02S0014472.1:774849-798923 GCA_000966675.3 Picea glauca
TAACTCTATGCATCATAATGAAAGAAAAGTTTTATCATCATATAAATCCAGATCACTTGCGAGCAAGTGTCCTCAAATAGTAAGTTTGGTAAGTGCGTCAGAGCAGGATGTTACAGGACAATAATCAAGCCAACCACCAAGCTTCAATAGTGGAGTTGGAAGGTCTGATCTCCAACCAACTAGTTTCTATTTTAATTGACCCAGGTTCTAATTTGAGTTATGTGGCCCCTCAAAATATTGATAAGTGTAAACTGCAACCAATTATACTTGTTAATCCATGGCTAGTGAAATTATCCACTGGGACCAAAAGAAAAGTGGCAGAGGTCATACCATCCTGTCAACTCATCAGGGGTGGAATGCCCACCCAAGCGACGCTTAACATACTTCCCCTGAGATCCTATGACTTGTTGATTAGTATGGATCATTTGGATACTCACAAAACTAAATTGCATTGTTATCATAAAACTTTAATTTGTGTAAATGAAGAAGGGAGAAAGACAACCCTCCAAGGGATTCAGAATCCTGTCTCAGTGAGGCAAATATCATCCCTTCAAATGAAAAATTATTACAGAAATGGGTGAGGGTTGCTCCTTATATGTCATATAGGTGTTGAAATCTATTGAGGATGACAAAGCAAACCTAGAGGACCACCCCATATTAAGATAATACAAGGACTTGTTCCCAGAAGAAGTATGAGTTCTACCTCCGAGAAGGGATATTGAATTCTCGATAAAACTTACATTAGGAGCGGTAGAGACATCTACAAAACCATATAGGATGAGCATGCCAAAGATGGTTGAACTCAAGCTACAACTAAAGGAGATGATGGAAAAAGGATACATCCGACCGAGTGTATCCTCATGGGGAGCAACCATCTTGTTTGTGAAAAAGAAATATGGCACACTCCGATTGTGCATAGATTACAGACAACTCAATAAGACAACCATAAGAACAAGTACCCCTTACCAACAATCGATGACTTGTTTGAACAATTGGGAGGTGCTTCCATATTCTCAAAGATCGACTTAAGGTATTGATACCACCAAGTCCATATTAAGGATGAAGAAATCCACAGAACAATCTTCAGAACAAGATATGGTCACTATGAATTTGTGGTGGTGCCATTTGGGTTAACCAATGCCCCCGCCAATTTTATGTGCTTGATGAATAATGAATCAACTAATTCCTGGACAATTTTTTATTGGTTTTCATTGATGATATCATAATATAATCCAAGAACAAGGAGGAGCACAGAGAAAATCTTAGACTCATACTTCAAGTACTAAGAGAGCATCATCTCTACACTAATTTTAGAAAGTGCGACTTCTTTCAAAAGCAATTCCATTACTTAGGCCATCTCATTTCTAAGGAAGGGGTGGCAGTGGACCCTGATAAGATCAGATCTATTATGGAATGGCCTACCTCGAAGGATGTATCAGATAACAGATCCTTCATGGGCCTAGAAGGATACTATAGAAGGTTCATAAAAGGATTTTCCAATATTGACTATCCAATCACTGCACTTCAGAAAAAGGGGATCAAATTCATTTGGACAACAAAATGTGAAGAAATGTTTCAGGAACTGAAATGCCTCTCAACCCATGCACCCATTCTAAAGATTGCAGACCTGGATAATTATTTCTTCGTGTGTACATATGCCTACAAGGAAGGACTCAGAGGATTCCTTATGCAAGAGGGATGTGTAATTTCCTACGCGTCCCAGAAATTAAATGAGCATGAGATCAATTATGTGACCCATGACCTAGAGTTGGCTGCCATAGTACATGCTTTAAAAATTTGGAGGCACTACCTCCTAGGATGGATATTTTTTCTTATGAAAGGCCATTGTGGATTGAGGCACCTATTTTATCAACCAAAGTTCAATGAAAGGAAAGCTAGGTTGATGGCTCTTATTAGTGAGTTTGATTTCGAAATCAAACACATCAAAGGAAATGGAAATAGGGTGGTCGATGCCCTTAGACAAAGTATAAAATTGATTCATCTAGAAGCAGTAAGAACCTGTGAAGTAGATGTCAGGGAAAGAGTCATAAATTGACAAGAGACAGATGCATTATTCAAGACCGTGAACTCATACCTAAGACAAGAGCCTTCAGGGTTGAAGTATGAAGGCTACCAGATGCTCAAGGGAGGGTTGTTGACTTACAGAAACAGATTGTATATTCCCAAGTGTGACTACTTGAAGAGGTTCATATTGGATGAACTACATAAGAACCCATATAATGGTCACCCAGGATATCAAAATATGGAGACGACCACTAGGAAACAATTCTATTGGTATGGGTTGAAGAAATACATAGCTAACTATCTAGATAAGTTCCTAGAATGCTAGAAAGTTAAGGCAGAGCATCGACATCCAGCAGGATTATTACAGCCCCTACCGATCCCAGAATGGAAATGGAAACCCTCTCCATGGATCTCATCACAAGATTACCAAAGTCGACCAAGAAAAATGTTGCCATCATGGTCATGGTGGACAAACTGAGTAAGTCTGCTCATTTCATTCCTGTCAAATCAAATTGCAAGGCCATAGATATTGCAAACATCTTCATGAAGGATATATTTAGAATACATGGCATGCCCAAGGAAAATGTATCTAACCGAGATACCAAGTTTACTTCGAACTTTTGGAAATCCGTAATGGTTGGTTTGGAGACAAAATTGTTATTCAGCATAGCTTATCACCCCCAAACTGATGGATAGATAGAACGAGTGAACCAAATAGTAGAAGACATGCTAAGGTTGCATGTAATTCATCAACCTAAGCAGTGGGTGGATTACCTACCATTGGAAGAGTTTTCCTACAACAATAGTTATCAAGAATCCTTGAAGATGATCCCTTTTGAAGTCCTCTATGGTAGACAGTGCAACATTCCAATCAGTTGGAGCAATCTAGTGGACATAATTACAATCAGACCCAACATGCTGAAAGAAATGGAACAACAAGTGGTTCATATAAGACAAAATGTGAAGATTGCTCAGAATAGACAGAAAAGTCACGCCGACAGAAAGAGAACTCCCATAGATTTCAAGACTGGAGACCATGTCTATCTTAAATTTATACCCAAGAAGAGTTCCCTGAGAATGGGAACCTGTGCCAAGTTGGCACCTTGGTATTGTGGAACCTTTGAATTCTTAGATAGAGTGGGGCTTGTAGCCTATATAATAGCACTTCCTCCCACAATAAAGGCACATAATTTTTTTCATGTTTCATTACTGAAGAAATATGTACATGATGCTAATCATATAATTGACTAGTTTGTGATCCAGGTGGAACCGAAGGGAGAATTCCTTCCAGAACCCCAATGCATATTAGACAGGAAGAAAACCTCACTCGGAAACCGAACCATTGCACAGGTCAAGGTGCAATGGAAACACTTTGGCCCATATGAGGCTACGTGGGAAATGGAAGATGACATGAGATAGGCATATCCGATTTTGTTTACTTATGTACATACATATCATGTTGATAGATAAAACATCAAGGATGATGATTCCTTTAAGGGGGAGGTAATTGTAACACCATGTTTCCCCCAGTCTGTAAATATAACTATATGGGACAAGGAACTATGCAAAACCTAAAAGTGTGAATGTTTGATTTGATGGACCTTGTGTAGAATCTTGATGACTATAATTTCTTATTATTTAAAATAAAATGGTTACGTGTTGCATGACTACTGAAAAATGGGATGTGCTAAGAGAGAGACCAATAAATGTTGTGAAAGGTGGTGGAGGGGACTAGGAATGGTTGCATTAACCTCCACTAAACCAGTACCATGATGGAATTAATTTTCTCAGATCAGAACAACCCTCTAACCAGGAATGAATTCTCGTCAGGCTGGTAGGTGGGAAGGCCCCCTCAAGAGTTAATGAGGGATAGGGTAGAATTCCCATTGGTAAGGCTTCCAGACCTAACCACAGACTAGGATATTAGATCCACACATAATCTTGCTGAGGGAGGAAAGAAAGGAAGTGTTGTGGGAAGAGGGAGACTTGCAGAGAAAATGCAAAGATGAGAGAGGAAACTCTCGGGTTGAAGGAAGGACTGAAAGAGGAAACAATGAGTTCTGATCATAGAAAATAGAGATTGAACTGGGAGAAGGAGATTAACCTCCATCCCTACCTTCTATTGAGCTGGAAGTAAGATATTGAGCCTATAAGTATCGGGGCTTAAGCTAGGGGAGGGCTAGTGATAAATCCATTGGGAGTGACTAAGCCTATGGTTGGGTGGAAATGAGCACCCCTTTTAGCAGTTTCATCACACTATATGGTTTTGATAAGTGTTTTTCTTCCCTTATGCTTTGAATTGTAAGTAATGGATGTATGTGAGTATTTATATGTCTATAAAAGGTTCTTTTTCTGTGTTAAATGACTAATTTATGAGTATCCGTTCATTCCCTTGAGAACCTATATGTTTGCTTGATTTTCCAATATGTCCATGTTTAGTCACTCAAAGGCACTCTCCCAGGGAGCTAAATCACCATTCTAGAGTTGGAGGAAACCACTTGGCATAGTTATGGTTGTTGTAAACCCACAAGTTACGTTGCCTTGACTTAGAGCTTAAAGACCTGTAAGTTAGGAAGGTGTTCCCTTGAAACTAGTAGTCTAGGAACCCTGGAGCTTGAAGATCTGAGATGTCTATGTGTTTTGAGCCATCGATTGACATCAAGAAGAGACCAAACATTGAATAACCAGAGCAGAGGAATGCTAGGAGGGTGAGAAGAATTTACTTTGAGGAAATTATTCGAACTGAGTTATCGAAATCCCCGAACGCAAGGAGGGCGTGGGAAATCGAAATCCTTTAAGGATCAAGCTGAGAGGGGATAACACTTATCATAAGTGTTGACGAGATACAAGAGTAGGAATCGTAGGAGGAGAATGGATTTAAAACATTTCAAGACTGATAGGAACAACAATGTTTGTTGGATCACAGTGAAAAGGATCGACAACCATCGGATGTGAGGAAGGTGCACAAGTCTTAATGTTTGCATGCACGGGAGAGAGAACCTGTCAAGGTTTGAGAATCTAAGTTTCTGAAGCCTAAAGAGTTGGAGACCATAAGTAGAATCTCAGTCATCCGATCATAGGAACATATCTGAGCCGTCATATTGTTCGGGGTAAACTTCAAGCATCATATCACCCGAGTGGATATGAACCATCAAATACCATGAGTTCAAGAGGAGGCAAGTTTTAAAATTGAGATTCCTGAAGCGCGGAAAGTTGAAGAACTGTGAGTCATTGACTGGAACGAGGACACTTGTCAACAGATCGAGAGCTCAAAGAATATTGTAGTGGGGTTTTTTAGTTGGAGTACTGAGATTTCTGAACACCGAAGGCTCGAAGACCTGAAGTGAACCTGGACTAACAGATCTAAGGGAGAGATTGCATGAATCCATGAACTCTAGGTAAATTCCTGAAGTGATTCATAGCCATTGGATTCAGAGGACACGTGGCACATATCTGTGAACTCTAGGTAAAGTCCCGAAGTGATTCATAGTCGTCAGATTCAAAGGACACATGGCACAAATATGTGAGCTCTGGGTAAAGACCCGAAGTAATCCTTAATTGTCAGATGAGTAAGACACACGTCAGAGGATTATAGCCTTCAGATAAAAGTCATTGGGGAGAAGGTTTGAGATTTGAGATCTCAGAAATATGAAACCCAAAGTGGAAGACTGTTGATTTGGATTAAATGGTCAAACACCCAAAGTAGAAGTAAGATCGTTGATCGAGCAGGACAGGTGTCTACAGATCGTCAGCTCTGGAAGTTTGAAGTATGAAAGAAGAAGGGTTAGAGATTTCAAAACCCCGAAGTCCAGAATTGTGAAGAGATCACAATCGTTGATCTAGGAGGGACACATCTGGTCCATAGATTTGAGAGGCACAGATCTGAATCATCGATTCAAATAGTATCGTCAAAATTGCGATATTGACGATCTTGTAGCATTGTGGGGACAAGAGTTGCGCGAAGTTTAAAATATCGAGGGTAGGCCGCAATTCAAACCATGGTTTCGTCAAGAGGACACGTGGAGACTTGAGTAGGATTGCGGGCCCAAAAGTAGTTTGACCCCAAACCACTTGTGGCAACACCCGCAATCCTGTGGTCATCGCCAAGGTCACATCTAAGGAGAGGCCAAGAGAAAAGGGGCTAACGCCAACTTTGAGACTTCGTTGAAGCATGAAGAAGAATGTCACGGGTATTATAAGACCTACAACATAGGCCGAAAGGGCCTGTGTCTGATTTAGAGGTTAGACTATTATGGTCTCAAATCCTTGTTTGATTTAGACTTGGAGAATCTTGAACGGAGGCTCGAGTTGAGTCCTAGACTCTCCAAGGCAGAGCCCGTAGATAGAAAGTGGATTTGTTCCTGTAAGGAGGACAAATTGTTTTTTTTTTCTTTGCCCCATTGTGGGTTTGTTACAAATTGGTATCAGAGCACGGTTACAACACTTGGCCTACTTGGGCTCATGGACGAGTCACTTAAAAACTCTATTTGGAGTACTTTTAAAAGAATGACACTCTATCTTACCTCTTTCTTAAAAAGTTTGATTAAAAATTTTATTAAAGAAAAGAATGAAACTTCCTACTTAGTGGATGCATTTAAGAAATTGAACCATGTATTGTTCATGAGCTAACAATAAGTGTTTTTTTCAACACTTGAGTAGTCAATAAACCATGGGAAAAAACTCCAAGACTAAAAGATGGTGACATTTCATGAAGTGGGAGATGGATCCCACAATAGAGATGAAGAATCTGACGAAAGGAGAGAGGTGGAAACCCCTCTGGATCTGGCTGAAACTGTAAGGAGCCTCAAGGCCAAGTTATAGAGTTTCAAGGATGAAAAAAAGAGATTGATAAAGGAGCAAGAGAAATGAATCGAAATTAATGGAGTCTTGCTACAGAGCTTATCTAACATACAAAGGCAACTACAGCATGAACCCACAACCAGTCATGTGGACCGATGACACAAGAAGAGAAGTCAGAGTCCACTTGAGATTCAAAAACATGACTCCATAAATGACCCCACTGGAAGAAGTACCACGAAGAGGGTCCAACCTAGAGGTAGGGGACACTCATCGAGAGAGTCTCTGGAAAGGAAGTTGAGAACTCCAAAGGATCTTCTAGGAGCAGGGCCATCTCGCATTCTCAAAGGAAAGGAAAGAAGTGGAAGAATTCCAAAACCCATGGTCCTGAAGAGTTCAAGAAATCCAAACCACCCTAAATCCAAACCACCCTCTTTCGATGGAGATATTAAGAAGGGAGAAGAGGCAGAAGCTTGGCTTCTTGATTTAAAGAAGTATTTTAGAGTCCATGACTACTTTGAAAATTTGAAGGCTCGAATAGCCATCTTCAACATGAATGGAAAGGCTTCCATATTGTGGGAAGACCTTAGGAATGTGAAAGGAGTCCATGAGAAGGATTTGTGATGGAAACAGTTTGAGAAATACTTCAGGAAGTAGTATCTATCAGAAAAATACATGGATGGGAAAACTAAGGAATTCTATGAGCTCAGGCTGGGGCAACTCACCATAAATGAATTTGTCAATAAATTCCTTGAACTACTGAGGTATGTACCCTACATAAAACATGAAAAAGAAAAAATGCAGCGGTTCATTAGTGGGTTACCTCAAACCTACAGGTATATGATTGAGCTCAACGAGCCAAAGACCTTAGAATAAGCTATACGGAAGGTGAGTTACTATTATTAACATCTTGGGAGTAAGACAAGACCCCACGAAGACTGGAAGAAGAAGAGTAGTTTGAGATTCCAGAAGAAGGGGTTTAAATCCTCAAGATTTAAGAACTAGGAAAAATATTCAAGAAGGAGCCTCCCTGCTAGAAGTTTATATCAGAAAAATTTCCCCTCTCAAAGGGGAAATTAACCTTTTAAGACAATGTGAGCAAATACCAATAACCTAAAGAAGGAACCCTTAAAAATATGGGGTTGTGGAGAGAATCATAAATTGAGGGACTTCCCATACATACAACAAAATAGTAAGAGATTCTATGATATCCAAGAATCTACCATCATCAATGATGTGGCTAGGAGCATGTCACAAATCTATGCAGCCTTTGACAATAGTCAAGTTGACCACCAAGCTTCAATAGTGGAGCTGGAAGGTATGGTCCCCAACCAACTAGTTTTTATTTTAATTGACCCAAGTTCTAATTTGAGTTATGTGGACCCTCAGACTATTGATAAGTGTAAACTACAACCAATTAGACATGTTAATCCATGGCTGGAGAAATTAGCCACTGGGACCAAAACAAAAGTGGCAGAGGTCATACTAGCCTGTCAACTCATCATGGGTAGAATGCCCAACCAAACAACCCTTAACATACTTCCTCTAGGATCCTGTGACTTGTTTATTGGTATGGATTGGTTGGATACTTACAAAACTAAATTGGATTGTTATCATAAAACTTTAGAATGTGTAAATGAAGAAGGGAGAAATACAACCATCCAAGGGATTCAGAAACATGTCTCAGTGAGGAAAATATCATCCCTTCAAATGAAAAAGTATTGCAGAAAGGGGTGCTCCTTGTATGTCATATAGGTGTTTGACTTTGTTGAGGATGAAAAACCAAACCTATAGGACCACCCCATATTAAGAGAATAGAAGGACATGTTCCCAGAAGAAATACCGGGTCTACCTCTGAGAAGAGATATTGACTTCTTGATAGAACTTACATTGGGAGCAGTACGAACATATAGATTTCCATATAGGATGAGCACACTAGAGTTGGTTGAGGTCAAGCTAGAGCTAAAGGAGATGATGGAAAAAGTCTACATCCGACCCAGTGTATCCCCATGGGGAGCACCCATCTTGTTTGTGAAAAAGAAATATGGCACACTTCGACTGTGCATAGATTACAGACAACTCAATAAGACAACCATGAAGAACAAGTACCCCTTACCAAGAATCAATGACTTGTTTGACCAATTGGGAGGTGATTCCATCTTCTCGAAGATCGACTTAAGGTATGGATACCACCAAGTCCGGATTAAGAATAAATACATCCACAAAACAACCTTCAGAACGAGGTATGGTCACTATGAATTCATGGTGGTGCCATTTGGGTTAACCAATTCCCCCGCCACTTTTATGTGCTTGATGAATAATGTACTCAACAAATTATTGGACAAATTTGTATTGGTTTTCATTGATGATATCCTAATATACTCCAAGAACGGGGAGGAGAACGAAGAACATATTAGACTCGTAGTTCAAGTACTAAGAGAGCATCAGCTCTATGTTAATTTTAGCAAGTA
The DNA here is from genome assembly GCA_000966675.3 of Picea glauca. NCBI lineage: Eukaryota > Viridiplantae > Streptophyta > Pinopsida > Pinales > Pinaceae > Picea > Picea glauca. The sequence goes on from JZKD02S0014472.1 coordinate 784,143, forward strand.
CGACTTCTGTCAAAAGAAAGTCCATTACTTAGGCCATGTCATTTCTAAAGAAGGGGTGGTAGTGGACCTCGATAAGATCATATCTATTATGGAATGGCCTACCTCAACGGATGTATCAAATATCAGATCCTTCATGGGCCTGGTAGGATACTATAAAAGGTTCATAAAAGGATTTTCCAAGATTGGTTGTCCAGTCACTACCCTTCAGAAAAAGGGGATCAAATTCATTTAGACATCAAAGTGTGAAGAAATATTTTAGAAACTAAAATACCTCCTCACCCATGCACCTGTGATAAATATTGCAGACCTGGATAATAATTTCCTCATGTGTACGAATGCCTGCAAGGAAGGACTTGAAGGAGTCCTTATACAAGAGGGGCGTGTAATTTTCTACGCATCACATAAATTAAATGAGCATGAAATCAATTATGTGACCCATGACCTAGAGTTGGTTTCCATAGTACATGCTTTAAAAATGTGTAGGCACTACCTCCTGGGAAGGATATTTGTTCTTATGACATACCATTGTGGATTGAGGCACCTATTTGATCAACCAAAGCTCAATGTGAGACAAGATACGTGGATGGATCTTCTTAGTTATTTTGATTTCAAAATGAAACACATCAAAGGAAAGGAAAATAGGGTGGTCGATGCCCTTAGCAGAAGTATAAAAATGATTCATCTGGAAGCAGTAAGCACCTGTGAAACAAATGTTAGGGAAAGAGTCAGAAATGCACAAGAGACAGATGCATTCTTCAAGATCATGACCTCATACCTAATACATGAGCCTACAGGGCTGAAGTATGAAGGCTACTAGATGCTCGAGAGAGGGTTGTTGACTTACATAAAAAAATTGTATATTACCAACTGTGGTGACTTGAAAGAGTTCATAATGGATTATCTAGATAATAAACCATATACTAGTCACCCAAGATATTAGAAGATGATCACGACCACTAGAAAACAATTCTATTGTCCTATGTTGAAGAAAGACATAGATAACTATCTAGTTAAATGCCTAGAATTCCAGCAAGTTAAGGAAGAGAACTGACATCCAACAGGATTATTATAGCCCCTACCAATCCAAGAATGGAAATGGGAAACCATTTCCATGGATTTCATCATTGGTTTACCAAAGTCAACCAAGAAAAATGATTTGATCATGGTCGTGGTGGAAAAACTGAGTAAGTCTGCTCATTTCATTCCTGTCAAATCAACTTGCAAGGCCATAGATATTACCAACATCTTCATGAAGAATATATTTAGACTGCATGGCATGCCTAAGGAAATTGTATCTGACCGAAATACCAAGTTTACCTTGAACTTTTGGAAATCCCTAGTCATCGGTTTGGAGACAAAATTGTTATTTAGCACATCTTATCACCCCCAAACTGATGGACAGACAGAAAAAGTGAACAAAATAGTAGAAGACATGCTAAGGATGCATGTAATGCATCAACCTAAGAAGTGGGAAGACTACCTACCATTGGTAGAGTTTGCCTACAACGGTTATCAAGAATCCTTGAAGATGATCCCTTTTGAAGTCCTCTATGGTAGACAGTGCAAGATTCCAATCAATTGGAGCAATCTAGTGGATAGAATTACAATCAGACACGGGGACACTTGTCAATAGATCGAGAGCTCCAGGAAGATTGTAGTGGGTTTTTCAATTTGAGAATTGAGATTTCCAAACCCCGAAGGCCCGAAGACTGAAAGTGAACCTGGACCGACAGATCTAAGGGAGCATGGCATGAATCCATGAACTCCGGGTAAAGTACCAAAGTGATTCATAGTCGTTAGATTCAGAGGACACGTGGCAGAAATATGTGAGGTCCGGGAAAGACCTGAAGTAATCCTCAATCGTCAAATCCAGAGAACACGCATCATAAGATTGTAGCCTTCGGATAAAATTCATTGAGTAGAAGTTTTGAGATTTGAGATCTCAGAAGTCCGAAACCTGACGGAGATCTCAATCGTCGATTGAGAAGATGGTTGGAGGACCGTTGATTTGGGTAAAATGGTCGAACACCTGAAGTGGAAGAAATACCATTGATCGAGTAGGACAAGTGTCTCCATATCGTCAGCTCCGGAAGTTTGAAGTATGAAATAAGAAGGGTTTGAGATTTCAAAACCCCGAAGTCTAGAATTGCGAAGAGATCATGATCGTTGATCTAGAAGGGATAGATCAATAGATTTGAGAGCCACATATCTGAACCGTTGATTCAGACAGTATTGTCAAGACCGCCAGATCGACGATCCCATAGCATTGCAAGAGTTGCGTGAAGTTTAAAATATCGAGGGTGGGCCGCAATTCAAACCGTCGTTTCGTTAGGAGGACATGTGGAGACTTGAGGATGATTGCGGGCCCAAAACGAGTTTGATCCCAAAACGCTTGTGGTCACGCCCGCAATCATGTGTTCATCGCCAAGGTCACATCTGAGTAGAGGCCAAGAGAAAAGGGTCTAACTCCAACTTTGAGACTTCGTTGAAGCATGAAGGAGAAGGTCACGGGTATCATAACACCTACAACAGAGGCCAAAAGGTCCTATGTCTAATTTAGAGGTGATAAAGCCTCATTGAATTTAGACTTAGAGAATTTTCATTGGAGGCTCAGGCTGAGTCTTGGACTCTCCAAATTAGAACCCTTAGAGAGAAAGAGGATTTGTTCCTGTAAGGAAGATGGAACTTTTATTTTATTTTTCTTTGCCCCATCGTGGGTGTGTTACAACAGGAGCAGTATTACGATGTGTTAAGCCAAGACAAAACCCTTATCGTCCAAAGGCATTAACAATGTGCAAGAAAGGTTCGACCTTTTGTCTTGTTGTAATCTGAAGAAAATTTACATTTGCATCTATTTAAAATACAGATGGAAATCACAAGCGTAGTAAGGTTATGCATATATGGGAACTATATCATGTAAAATTCTAGGGGAACTGACGGATCAGCGGTCAAGGTTGTTGTATATCTGTAATTCTTATCCTTTCCATTTTTCATCTTTCTCTTAACCACATAAAGCAAATTATGAGTCAAGTGCGTTACCTATATCCTTTTCGCAGATAACTCATAAAGAAACCCAGGAACAAAGGTCGGGATCTTGGGTTATAGGCGAGAAGATCGTGTTATACTTTTTCAATAAGAGTTATAATATAAAGGTTCGAGGTTAAGACATGTCTAGTTATATTAATATGTTCCCATGATATTATAGAAGATAAACCTTAAACTCAGAAGTCAAACTGCCTGTTACCTTTTAGTTTTTACCCACACCAAATTAGATTTCAAATAGAGGGATTTTTGTGTCTACAGCTATCGCCGCATGGAGCTCATATATTTAAACATAAATGAGACTTACGATTTAAAAAAAAAAATTACAGAGACCAAATTTATGCAATCCCCAGCGGCTCTATCCGACTTTTACTTTTCTAAAAGTTTATATACTCGCGTAGGGTTAAAAATCCCTAAATATTCAGCGAGGTAATACAAAAGGAAACCCTTTTGAAACTACGTCCTAGGATGCTACAGGGAAACCCTGCAAAGACACCCTCGAAGTATTCAAATTACTTCTAGACCGAGACAAGAGATTTTTGGGTTAATACTCCAAACGCAATATATTTATTCTGGAACTCCCCACAGTAAAAAGCAATATGATGACAAGAGGAAACGTAACTAATAAATAATGTTCCACAGTAGGACAAATAAATGTAAAAGGGACATTGAAGCTTTCCGGCCAAAGAAGTAACTAGGAAGTGCCACAAAGGCGAGATAATCGGTTTTGCTAAAATATCCAACCGTTCCAAGTAATTTTTCTTTATCCATAAGAGTTCATAAATTTAATAAAAGATCGAGAATCACCTTGCGCAGAGAGGACCGAATGGTCTCCGCTCCTAAGATCGTTTACCAAGACCGAAGATCTGATCTCCAAAAACCTGCCAGACACAAAGAGTGAAGCCACCGGCGTTGCACAGAGGGAAAACACGCATAGACAAGAGGAGGGATTTTCTTTCACGAAACTAAGGAAACAATGAATGGTTTAGCCTCGCACCTGTTGCAAAACGAGGAGTAATGGCATGAAAAGAATCCATGGTACATTATCCATCTGAACAATTCGGATATGGCGAGCCGGTATTGGGCGCGGCTGCCCAAGCACTCAGTATGAAAATAAACCTGGTTTAAATGATATATCCAATGTTAAATGCAATTTACGGGCATACATGACAACTTAAAACCTATTTCAATGCTGAGATGCGATGCGAGCTGAATAGGATAGCACAGTTAGGTTAAGTTCAGTCGTGGCTGCCTTGCAAGACTAGTTGCATAGGGTACACGACACACCCATGTATGAGTTGTCATAACCATCCTCAATGTTTCGTGGTAACTCTAACTCTATTATTGATTATGTGTCTATCAATTAGCACAGCCACAATTATGTGGCCGATCAATGTTTAAAGGCTGATAAGAAAGGTTGATAAGATGAAAAGAATCCTTAAAAATATATATTAAATTTTATTATTGATTAACAAATAAATGGTTAGCTATGAAGTTAATGATTGAAATCACAGCCATTTATTTTGTGTGACTACTAAGAATATTCCAGCCATATTTAATCATGTCTATAGAAAACTTATTAAGCACTAAACCCCTATTAAATCTGCCCATTATCAATAAGTGTACACCTTTTAACTAGTTAGTGTATTTTAAACATGAACTATGAATGAAAGAAAAATTGTTTCCAAAAATACAACTGATGAAATACTTTAGATGTTTATTACTTCACTTATTCTACTATATATAGATATGAAAAAGGATATATATATTTCATATATATATCGAGTAAGGGTTTTCCTTCATGCTAAACACATGACTATATCTACAAAAGCATCGTGTGTATACTATAGTTTCCATATATGGTTTATATATATGAAATATTAGGATTTCACTTAAAGGTCTCAAAAACTAAATATGTTGTGACATCCTTTATATGTGTAAATCCTTTGGTAAAACCCTTTTGGTGGATCCTATATGAACGTGTAGTAACCATGTTATGTTATGGTTACTATAGTTCATTTATGGAAGAAATAAGTCTTGTAGACATCTTTTGATATTACAGACTTCATGGAGAGACTATGGGATACTCAATGTTCTTAAATCACTACACAATGTGATTGTGTTATAGTGTAACAATAAACAAAGTTATTCAAAAGGGTATTATATTGTATCAAGAAAAATAAGTGTAAGCTATTGAAAATTATTTAGTAATGACAAAAATACTTTAAATATATCAAAGCATTGGCTGGAAACAAATATTGAAGATGGAAAGAGAATTAATATCCCTAAATAAATTATTTTAATTTGGTAAAATTGGGGTACATTACAACAAGGTTGTAAGTATGTTTTACATTTGGAACCAGATTCTTCAGTATGCTCAGATTTTCCTATACATGGGGATGCATGTCATGTTTATGATCAATTTCTGAAATATTTTGAACATGAGGTAATAGGTGATTGTATAGATAATCATATGTTCCTAGTTGGGCATTATCAATATGATTAAAATTCTATTATGCAATTATCTCATGATCATTATTTTAAATAAGAAGTTGTCTCTCTCGATGACCAAGATCTTCTTATGAAAGAGAAAGAGAGTTATCAGTTTTCAAGAAAAGAGGCATTCATGGATGAGCAGTTTTTTCTTGAGGATCGACAGGTTTATGATCTTGGTTTCAAAGATTCATTCGCAGCCTTGTTGGAGTCAACTTTTTCATTATTTCTGAAAATTTCAGATTCCATTTCACTAGCATTCACGGGTGATTATGGTTTTATGAATGCTTCTCTATCACTGTTAGTATATTTCTATTTTTATCTATTGATCAGTTATAGAGACAAGATCATCTCAGTCTTGAAATTACTTGAATGCTTACTGTGGAAATCTACTATTACTTGACCAAGTTGCATACTTTGTTAGAGGTAGGGTAGCGTAGGAAATAAGCTCTCTTCTCGAGCATTTTCTTTCCTTCAAGTTTGCGGTAGGTGATAAGCTTTCTTCTTGAGCCTTTCTTTCCTTAGTTTATAGTGGGTTTTTTATTTTTCCCGAATAAGTAGCAATTGTTCAAATTGTTTAGAGGTTGGTTACACAGATGACTGAATAGTCCAACAGATAAGGCAACTCAAAATGTTAAGGTTCTTGGAAGCCTCACAGGGAGCCCCCCATCCCATTTGGAGTCTGATCTTAGCACAGACATTTGCAACAACAAAAATAACTCAAAAGCACTGTGAAGTCTAGAGGTGGAAAGTGGTGCTACCGAAAGTAAGTTCACAGCAGGTCAGCCAAGTCCTTTGTTTGAATAGGAAAAAACCAAACGTAGCATTCAGAGCAATCCATTTTGGGCTTAAAGTACAAGCAAGTAGACAGGTTCAATTTTCAATAGTGGATAACCCATCTATAGTTCATATTAGCAACTCTTCTGCAATTGGAGTTTCAAAGTCACGCAAGGATTAACGACTAGATAAAATTCCCGAAGTGTTGAAGTCCTGAAGTCCCAAAGTAACGAGAGGTTGCCACATCAATCGGGAGAAAGTTACTTCGGGAGATATTCATGTCCACGTTGAAAATCCCCCGAAGCCCAAAGCGTCAAAGTAATGATAGGTTGCCACATCAACTGGGAGAAATTTACTTCGGCAAATTTCCATCCAAACATCCTAAAGCCCCTAAGTGTCGAAGTCCTAAAGTCTCAAAGTAATAAGAGACTGCCATGTCAACCGAGAGAAAGTCGCTTCGGGAGATTTCCATGCTTTACATCCAAAACTCCCAAAGACCGAAGTGTCGAAGTGTCGAAGACACTTGGCACTCATCAGTTCAGACGCATGCCACTCATCCATCAGGTGTTTTGATAGCACATGACATCAGGCCACCATGTCAAATTTGAGAGATCATTCTCCGAGAGATATTCTTGCTCAACATTCAAATTTCCTAAGTGCCAAAGTTGCCTCCATCTCTAAACATGGTTAAAAAGATTATGGAGTTGGAAGACGAATAAATTTCAGCAGAGGCGCTAAAATAGAAGGGTTACTCAGATAGATGACCACATTTCATTGTGGGGACGAAACATGCTCGAACATTAAAATTCTAGAGAAATCCTTCAATTGAAACCATGGTATAGAGAAAGAGGTATGTGGCAGTTGGTGGTGGATTGCGGGGGTCGAATTGGTGTGGAACCAAACCGCCCTTGAAAACTTATTCAATCACGCGCTGAGGTAAGGTCCATCCAAGAGTAGCACATGGAAACAAAAGCAGGGCGTTCCCGGATCACGGATTCTGACAAGATCGATGACCACACGTCATTGCGTGGACAAAAAGTGATCAAATTCTAAAATATAAGGGAGAGCCTGCAATCAAAACCATCGTATAACTAAATGGCAATGTGGCAGAGGGTGTTGTATTGCGGGGTTCGAAGCTGTGTGGATCCAAACTTCCCATGCCAACTTCTACAATCACATGCTTATATAGGGTCGAATCTGAGAGAAGCACCTGGAAACAAACTAGGAATTAAGCTTCATCCTAATACTAAGGAGAAATCGGTTAATGAAAGAAGGACTAGTAGTGGAAAAATTTACTACTCCCTTAAATGGAAGCATGGGGGTTCTAGCCAAGGAAACAAAAGTTGTCAGCCCGAAGTACCATAGAGGGCAGTTTTTCCTGCAGGCCTATACTGACCAGAGTTTCCTTCTGACAGAAGGAACATGACAGACAAGAGAAGACACACAACACTGGAGAAGAGATGCCCAAGCAACAAGACACATCACTCATTTTTGGTTGCCAACAAGCTCCTTGATTTTAGTAGTTTGTTAGATTTGTTGGTACATATGTAAAAATTGTAGGTTTTTGTGGAGAACCTTAGGATAGGAAGGCGAGCTCGCACTCCTAGTTGTTTTTTTTTGTTTTGATTATAAATACTTGTGATGAACGATATAATATGGGGGGCGGAATACCAAAGGAGGTTTTGAGAAATGGAATGACTGTATATTCCAGTTTGTAAGTTAGAGGGGCATGTAGCTGTAAATTATATGTTATTGAAGATTCATATGAGTTGTTTCATCAGATTTGTCTTCTATGTTCTATGTTCTATTCTTCATCTTGTTTGAATGTATTGTTGATTTTAAGGATTAAAATTTTCCTTTGATTGATAGATTCTTGATGCAGTAAAGGATTTTCTATAATCTTGCCTATGTATAATTGTTTACTGTTCAAACACGTCTAAATTCTCTTTGCAAAGAGGATCTTTGCTTAGTGAACATTCATCTTTATGTTAATTCTCTTATTCTTCTCTTCATCATTATACAAATCTTTTGTCTCATAGGGAGCTTAAATGCCTTCAGTGAGCAAATTGTTTATGACTCCATAGCCCAATGGTCCATCACTGATCTACAGTGATATCTGTTGTCTTTTCCTTTCTTTAAAGTCTTGTTGATCCCTCATTTCAAACAAAAATAAAATCAATTTGTATGTTCCCAAGCTTACTCCCATTTGGAGTCTAAGGGTGACTCTTGGTGTGATAACAAGTGTGATTAAATGGAAGAGGTGCAATAGCATGCTCATCATTCCCTATGTCATCTTGAAAATACACAATAAGGATATTATCGTCACTTCCATTATCATTACCGTAAACATGAATACAATATGACCAAGAACACATTGAATTTATAACTCAAAAAAATAGATAAACACAACTTCAATACAATAACTAAACAAGAATACATTGAATTTATAACCTAAAAAAAAAACATAGCTTCATTGCAATAACTAATGTGAACATAACTCCTTAAGAATATTAAAATAATGATTTTAAAAAATAAATATTTGAAAATAAATGTGTTGCAATATTCCATCAACACAAAATATTAAAATTTAAAAAGTTATACAATATCATTTTTCACCCTCCTCTCGCCTCCCATTGTAACCTAGCTCTTGTCTAATATTATGACCTAACATAATATTGCACTAACATATCTTTTATGACCTCTACATAATATTGCACTAATATATAAATTATTAATATGATTTTTAATAAAAGCATATGATTCATTAAAATCCCACATACTTTAATCATATATAAAATATAAAATATTTATATGATACTATTTGTATGATAAAATATACAAATTGAAGTTCACGTTGATTTTATAAATTTATGATTTTTAATAAAGGTATATGATTCATTAAATTCTCACATACTTTAATCATATGTAAAATATTTATACACTTTAATTATATATAATATAAAATATTTATATGATAATATTTGTATTATCAAATATATAAATTGAAGTTTATATTGATTTTATAATTTGTTGATATGATTTTTAATAAAAATATTATATATAATATAAAATATTTATATGATAATATCTGTATGATCAAATATATAAATTGAAGTTTATATTGATTTTATAAATTGTTTATATGATTTTTAATAAAAATATATGATTCATTAAATTTCTATATAAGTTAATCATATATAAAATATTTATATGATACTATTTATACCATGTCAATTTAATATTGTATTTGTATGATGTTAATTTGTATTAAAATTTTAATATTGAATTAGTTAAATATAAAATATAGTAATTGAAAAAATAAAAATTATAATTTGTAATTAAAAATTAATTAATTAAATATATATAAATTACAGTTTGCATTGTAAATAATGAATAATCATTATTTAAGACGTACTATTTGACCCATCCAATTATAAATTAAATTTTTTATTTTTATTTCTATTTAAAAATTAATTAATTAAATATATAATATTTTGTTTTTTCTAATTGAAAATCAATTAATTAAATATATAATATTTTGTTTTTTCTAATTGAAAATCAATTAATTAAATATATAAAAGTGACAGCTTGAATTGAAAAATAATGAGGGACTCTTAAAAACATACCATTTGACCCAACCAATCATAAATTATTTATTATTATTTTTAATTAATGTTATTTAATTAAATATATATTAAGTAACATCTATAAATTATTTATTATTATTTTTAATTAATATTATTTGATTAAATATATATTAGTAACATCTAGCATTGCAAATAATATTGACTACGACAAAATAGTATGTGAAGTCTACACCAAAATAAATTTAGAATTAAATTAAAAATATTTTAAAACAATTCAAAATAATAATAATAATAATAATGTAAGCCAAGTCTACAACAAAATAAATTTTGAATTAAATTAAAAATATTTTAAAATATCACTCATAATAATAATAATAAAATATATTATAAGTTGAAATTGTTAAGTTTGTCTTCAAAATAATACATTAGTGTGAAAATAAATTTAAATATTAATAAAGATATAAAAAACTATTAATAAATATAATATTATAAATTAAAATAATCAAAACTACAAAGTAAATTTCTGTATCATTAATTTTGAGTTAAAAAAAATCTGTAGATCGTGGGTTTAAATAAAAATACTTTATTCTATATAAATAATGAATGATCTTTGATGGAGGATATGTATTCTTATTATTGTACTGGTAATATACAGCAATGAGTTAGCATTAACTTTCATATTAGTTTTGTGTTGATTTGAAAATTTTATATCAATTTAAATGTTCAACATAACAATTAAAAAAATTATTTTTTTTTAAAACAAAAATAGTATTTTTTTTAACTTTTCATTTGTCAATAACTTGATAGTATTATTGCATCCTTCACCTATTTCGAAACCTTAAATTAATGAGAAAAGACAAGACCACAAAAAAAACTAATATAATGTAATGCAATATTGTATTATAATATATGTTAAAATCTAATATTGTATTGTTTTTCAAATGGGATAAAAATTTAAATTTTAAATGTCAATTTTTTTACACTTATTAAAATTTTAATAATTTTACATTTCTTACTATTTTTTAAATTTTTTAATTTCAATAATTTTACATTTATTAATATTTTTTAATCTTTCAATTTCAATAATTTTACATTTATTAACATTTTTTAATCTTTTAGTATAATTTTATAGAAATTTGTAGGTAGTAATTTTTAAACTTTTAAGGCATATTTTAAAATATAAGAAACATTGAGATGTTTTTACTTTTTAATTATTATAAAGATTATGGGAAGTACAGATCTGCATTCTTTTCGAATGATTAAGGAAATGTTTGAATATTATTTATATAAACCGTGTAGACACTAACAAGTAAAGTTTTAAGAAATAGTACATGCAGCTTGCTGCCCTTGTTAATTTATTCATCTATCTAATTTAAAGCCGAAAAAATCTTCACAAATTGATTATACACTAGATCTGAAAAGTAAAACAAATATCCAATTCTAGAAGTTTAGTTTCATGTTTTTTTTTTATTTTTCCAAATATCCAATAATTAGCTTTTCCCAATCCGGAAGGAATAACATCTTGGCTGCCAGTACTACATGATTTGGGAATGGTCGCCGGCTTGTACTTTTGCTTCTCCTAAGAATTCGTTTTTCTTACGCTGCAGGGAGAGTCACAGAATATTAAAAGGAATCTGTACAGAATATTCAAAGGAATCTGTGCATGCGTGTTGCATTCAAAAGCTAGCGAAGAACTTTGGTAGGCAGAAAATTATTATTTTATTATCTTTTTAATACTGATATTGTTTTAATTGGTAGGTTACAAATGCTTGTTAAAATAAAAATAAAAAACTAGCCTTTGATAGACATAAAAAATAGTGCCTCATTAATTTATTATTTTGTTGTTTTTAATAATGAGTTTGTCTTTAACTATAAATCTTACACCCATTGAAAGTCTCCTTTTTATTGAGCTGTTTTAATTTGTAATTGATATTCGTTATTGTTATTACCAGTGGAAATCAATCATAAACCTTATGATTGTTGAAAATTGTTTATTTGTATTTTATTCCGTCCATTTGTTCTGTGTTTGCCATTTACTTTTTGTGCAGTGACAGGAAATGTGACTGATGCCAAAACTAAATTGTAGAAAATGTGAGCATGCTCAAGTTGAATAATACCTTTTCCATAATTGCCCTAAAATATGATTAAAAGAAATGGGATTTCTTGATTTATTTGGAAAATACTGAAAATACTTACTCTATGAGCTTATTTGGGGTTTATATGAGTTGTCTTATCTGTCTCCTAATATTTTTGTATATATTTGATGATGGTTATAAATTAATCACAACATTGTACAAATCAATTTAAATACTTGAACATTCATAAACATAAATAAAATAATTAAATACATAAAAAATTAACGATCATATAAAAATATTAAAAATAAAATATTATACATCACACTCAACAATATTATAAATTCTGATAGAAAACCTTATATAATGGAAAATGGAAAATCTTAGCATGAGGAGAAAAATCCACCCTTCATTAATAGGTAGAATACTTATCTCATAGAATTAATATCTTGATAATAGATAGAGTACTTATCTTATAGAGTCAATAGAGTTAATATCTTGATAATGTCATTTTTCTTACTTCAACATAATCCTTTTACAAAGAATGGATATTCCTTTTGCTTATGTCAAAATTATTGTCAAATATTTGAATTATATAATTACATTTTTATTATATTCTAACATAATCCTTTTACAAAGAATGGATATTCCTTTTCCTTATGTCAAAATTATTATCAAATATTTGAATTATATAATTACATTTTTATTATATTCTATTTATATCTTATAGTCTATATAATTACATTTTTATTATATTCTATTTATATTTTAAAATCGCATAATCCTTTTAAAAAGAATGGATATTCCTTTTCCTTATGTCAAAATTATTGTCAAATATTTGAACTATATAATTACATTTTTATTATATTTTATTTATATCTCATAGTCTATAAAATTACATTTTTATTATATTCTATTTATATTTTAAAATCGGTTGCCTTAGTCATTTTGATAAGTGAGCAAATGCTATTTAGGCTTTTCCTTGATCCACAATTAGAGTTTAATTGTTTAATTTCCCACAACTAGGGACTTTTACACCCATATTGCTAGGCTAGGGTCCAAACACTATTTGCCCGTGTAATGGTTGGTAGCCAAGGTCCAAACACTATCTGGTCGTGTAATGGTTGGTAGCCTCTTGGCTACACGCTGGTTCTTGTCTTGATCTTTAACTTGTAAATTGATGTACTCTTCATGACCTATCTCATTTTCTCTTTTTTATATGTTCGTTTTTTTTTCTCTTTTTTATATGTTCGTTTTTTTTGTATTTCATGCATATGTTCGTTCTCTTTATGTTTCTATTCCAATTTTGGCAGCATGATTTCCTTGTTTCCTTATCTTTCTTCATGTGTAGTAATTTTGTTTGGTTCTTTCTTCAATGTATTTTAATGACTTGAATTTTGTTCTTGGGTTGTTGTGCATCTTTTTTCTTGTTCCTTACACTTTTTAAGTGAAGTGAGTGGTTCATATCATGATGTCAACACTCATTAATATAAAAATGTATATAAAGCATTACACTAAATATTTGTTATTTATTATTAATGAATATATTATATTATATTTTCTTTAAAATAATGTATAATTATGTGTACAAATTTACATAATGTTTGATAATTCATATTATTTGGAAAAGGTAGTAACCTATTATTATTATTATATAATAAACAACTTTTGATTGTTATAATGAGAATGGTGATGATGGTTAACATCCATTAAGACTAAATTTAGTCTATTAAAATTTGTGAAAGGTAAGAAATTAATCAATTTTCTTTAGAATTTTAATTAAGGTTCATATTGTAAGAGATATTTTGAATATATGTTTGTACATTATTACATTATTGGTAATATCCCTTAGGCATTTTACAAGTCTTACCACCTTAAAAATGATTTATCCTCAAAGCCTATGTAAGGAAAAACTTCTTCTAATAAAATAAACAATATTTTCTATCTGATTCAATTAGATAAGGTCGAGGAAACTAGGCAATATGATGTACAAATCCTTGACTGAAATTGGCGCATCAAGAAATGATCAATCCATCCAAGTTAGATTATTTTTAGAAGTATTTTGTGACATCCTCAAATTATTTGAAAATAAATATTTCCAAGTTGATTTTAAAAAAGATAAATTTCCATTTAAGGAAATTCAAATTTAGATTTATGGGAATATGTAATTACTATTTTTATGATTGTTGGACAAAGGTTTGATTTCCCAACTGTCCTTTTTCTATGGATACATGTATGAGACAAACATTTTAATAAATTAAATGATGGAAGAAAAATGGAACAACAAGGTTAAAAATAGTTGATTATGACTCCATGAGTGGGGAACAGATTTGAGTTGACTAAGAGTTGATTTTTACAAGTGTCAGAAGTTGAGTTCCGTCACTAGCAGCACCTAAAAATCAAGAATTTGTAAAGATGTGAATTTTCCAAGGAGGGAAAGGAAATGGATAAGTCCTAGGCATAAGATAAATACAACATATGTGAGAGTCAGGACACTGCTTAGTATGTTAGGGGAAAATAATTGTTTGTTGTTATGAGCACATCTGGTGTTAGAAAAAACATTTTCTGAATTATTGAAAGTGGCAGTGGCTATAGAGGTTTACATAGTTTTCCCTTATGGAGTCATGGTCAGGCTAGGGGGTGATCAGGACAAGTGATTTTTGTTTTTCAGTTTCTACGGTTGGGAGGAATGTGGTTGTTCCATTGTTTTCCTAGCATCAATATTTAGATATGTATCTCAACTATGTATTTTCCTTTGGATGTTATATGGTCGATATTATAGAATGTATGTTATATATATATATATA
>JZKD02S0014472.1:798973-838842 GCA_000966675.3 Picea glauca
ATATATAGAGAGAGAGAGAGAGAGAGAGAGAGAGAGAGAGAGAGAGAGAGATGTGTATATGTACCTATTAACCATAATAGAATTATTCCATTGCTTGTTGTTGAATTACTGTTTAAAATAAAACTACTTTAGAAAGAAACAAGTTAAATAGATTGTATCAAAGCTTATACTATCATGCTGAGTATAGGTAGAAAAGAATAAAAGTCCCATAATGCATTATTTTTATCTATTAACATAGGAAGATATATGTTACAGTAGATCTCAGAATGATTGGACAAAATACAATTATTATAGTCAACGGGTCGTTGACCAAAATATTATAGTTGGGATCATCTTAGACCCAACAACTGCATCTCTAGTTTAAACGAAGCTTTAAAAGAGTCAACACCATACTGTGTATAACAAAAGTGAATGCACACATGGACTCATTGAAGTAAACCATGGAACCCGAATACCTTTTAGTGGTTGGGTACTTCTTCGCCAAAGTTGTACTGATAATTGCAACCTATAAGGCAGTAATACAAAGGCATTAATATCAATACTAGTTTAAAATTCATTAAAAGAATGAAATGATACAAAAGATTGAAAGCATAACTTATCTTGGGTCCAGTTTGTACATCAGATGTTTTTCGTATGCCCTTGCAAAGTAGTCGATCCATGACTTAGGAGGAGGACTTGGTTCATAACCATCTAATGGGTTCCCTCGCAAGAAAATAGGGACCCATCATCAAAATTATATCCATGTGTAAATCTTCACTTATGAGAAACGAGAAGAAACTTGAAAACAAATAATTAACAGAGAGGTAGTGACATCAAGATTATTCTTCCAGAAGCTAAAACGATACAAGATCATAATTGAAATAATCTTTATTACAGAATAATCATCAAAAGAATTGCTTAGAAGTAATTACCAAACCCTTTACAGGGGACCAATTGACGAAAGGAACTTTATTTAGATGAAACTGAGAACTAAATACAAAGTTAACAAGTAAAAGAAAGATTACCTTTAGTTTTTCGTAATTGTAGTAAGAAATATAAAATCGAAAAGATTTTACAGAGACGCAAAGGATGTGATCCGGGTCCCTCTAATTACGGTAAAAACCTAATTAATTGGTTAAAATTTATTAATGAAAGAACATGCTCAAGGCCCATGAAGAACCCCTTTCCTCGTGCATTCAGCAAGAGATGTTGCAAATGAATGTGGGAATGAATAGTAAGTAAAGAAATGAGAAAACCCTTTAATAGAGCACACTCGAATTTAGGTGTTTGTTTCAAGAAAATGTCTATGCAAGAAATCCCTAAATTATCCAGATGAAAATTTAACTATAGGGGACGAAATAACAAGTGAATATTGTTGCCAAGACAACTATAATACTTTAATAGAGACAGGTCATCAATAAATACAGATGAAATTCGAAATACAAAGTACCCAGGTAAGACATTGGAGAGACAATATTAACCCTTCATGAAGACAAAGTTACGATTTCGTTTACTCAGACAGGTTCTGGATTTTAAGATATTAAATACCCCTCGATTACCTATAGAGAAACAATTGACTTCCTTTAAAGTGAAATGAGGTTTTCAACCTTTAGAAAGAGATCGAATAAAAATTAACCACACAAGGAATTAAACTTTCAAGACTGTAACAATTTTTTATAAATGCAACATGTTGATTATTTGGGTTGGTTGTCATTGATGTCAACCCTTGAACAAAGTCTCGTAGGGAATTCTGGTAGCACAAAGGTTTGGGTAATGGACCCAATTTCGGTTAGAGAGTTATGGCCATGTGACATTGGAGAACCCTCATGAGTCATCCAGAAGCCCCAAAAGGTCAAAGTAGTCAAAGTGGTTGGAAAGAAGAAATTATTTAAATAATAAAGTGAAGTGATGAGTGTACTATAAGTCAAAGTGGATACAAAATAAATTATTTAAATAATAAATATAATGGAGAAATTACTAAGTGTACAAGTGGTTATAAGTGGGTTATCCCTAAAATAAGGAAAGTGGTTTAAGATGACTAGAAGGTAACCCCTTGAGGAAGATACATAATTGTATAAATAAGAGGCAAGGGTCTCTCATTTTAATCACACTTGATAATATTGAATATCTACAAGTGAATTAGGTAACCAAAATATATCTAAGGCGAATTTCAAATGGAAGGTGAAGTAAAGAAGGCCGAAATTCAAGCGAGGATAAATTCTTTTGATGATGTTTTCTAAGGTATGTCATTTACAGGTCATCTCACCATTTTCACAATAACCGTGTTTCTAGAATTATTCAAACTGAGAAATATGGAGGTCGTTGAGGAAAGATATCCAAGTAGCTATGATAAAAAAATTCTCTTGTGGGTCGTTGTATTTTTGGAGTTACACTCCGTGGAAAATAGGGTTTTGTGGCTAGTCTTGAAACTAGTCTAAAACAAGTGTTTCGCGTAAAAAAGTCATAACTTCTTCATAATAGATCCAAATTCAGCAAGACCAAATGTACTGGTTAGATTACAGTATGTAGTATTCTTTGTACCATTTTTAGATCCATAGAACAAACATTCCATGTGGGGAACGCTCTACAAACTCGCTCTCTAGAGTAATACAATATTCAACAAGGTATGCCATTTTTTCTATAACTCATTTTTTGAGAGGTTCCAAGCAGTGAAAACTGGAGGAATTGAATAAAATACACTAAATAACATTGTGTACTATTTTCAGATCTTTATTCATTACATGTACATATTTATGATGATTTCAAGTTAGGGTTGTTCACTAATCCAAAATTAGTCATGTGATACTAAACTAAAGATTGATGAAAATGTTATTCTCTTGTTATTAAAGTTAAGGAAGGTTTGCATGTATGTCATAATATACACCAGGTCTATTACAGAGTTACAAATCAGATTTGGATGATGAAATTGATGAGGGATTTTGGTTGATGTACATGTTGGGTACATGGTTGAGACAAGTAGTTTATGACTTGGCTCGGCCCCATATATTCCAGACTCCTTGTTATACATCAAAATTACTCACTTCAATGTTGACTATTGTCATCATTACAAGTGTCGCATTTTATCCATAAGTGTCACAAGTGTCACAGACATCATACAGTCATCTTGTCGATGTCATGTCTCAAACGACATCACAAGGAACACTTGAAGACACCCTCAGAGACTGGTTAACGAAGAATAAATCATTTGATGAAGAGTACAAATATTTTTCATGAAAAAAACCACTTAAAAATGAATTTTGAAGGCCAGCGCTCCCTTACCCACTGTCAGGGAGTTCTAGCGCTCATTGACCTTCTTTGGGGGAGTGTTCCAGAACTCTATGCACCCTTCTAGGGGAGTGCTAGGATTTTTTGAGGAAATTTTGGGTAGCACTCCCCTGCCCACTGTCAGGGAGTGCCAGTTATATTGTCCCTCCTTTGGGGGAGCATTGCAACACTGTGTGCCCCATTCTAGGGGAGCATTGTGTTGTTTGAGGAAATCATGGATTGTTGAGGAAAATCAGGGAAAAATACCCCTCATCTCTGGAGTTGGTTGGATTCGGATATGAGGTCAAGGATAGATCTTAGGGAAGATTCACAACTGATGGAGAATGATCCTCAACCTATCCCAAGAATCTCTAAGGTGGTTGGGTCTCTCCAAGCTTATATAATGAGGCCTTCTCGTGGTTAAAGAGGCATTATGGAGTTTTAGAGATACCAAACTTATGATCTCATGAGAAGTGGTATTGGAGATTTTTAAGGCATCAAACTTATGATCTCATAAGGGAGATAATCAATGAAGCATAGTCATTTTATTTGTGGATCATTTGAGCAAGGGGTTGGACAAGGAGAGATTGGTGAGGTTGTTGCAACTTCATCAAAGCTATGTACGTATTTATATCGAGTTCTCATTAATACATGTGCTTGGCCTGTTTCTTTCAAGGTTGTGTATTCCTACATGAACTTTTCTTTGATAGATAGATCTAGTTTTGAATTAATCATGGTAGAATAGAAAGTTTTTTTGTCTTTGTTGTTATTGGATTGCAGGACTTGTTGAAGAGCTTGGGGATCAAGGCTCACCTTGGACTGGGAAAAGATAAACATTGTAAAAAAGGTACATAGTCCTCCTTTTCTCTATTTTATTTAATTAGCTAGGTTTAAAAGGATGTGAGTGACCAAAGTTAGTACCTTGATCTGGATCTTAGAGATTTAGGGTTCAAGAGGAAATCCACTTGTCCGCACGTGGATTTTCCTATAACACTGCTCTGTGGAAATTTTCTCCCAGTAAGTTTCCCACCAATGTTTTACATGGGGGAGAGCCTTAAGGAGAGTGAATGTGATATTTTCCCTATTAGAGAAATTATGAAGAGAGAAATAACCTTCTAGCAAATTTAACCATTTTTCTAAGGAATTCGCAACTATCTGTCCTTCAAATATGGGAATATCAAAATTAACTTGTACCTTGATAGGAGAGGTGGTTCCAAAGTGGCCTCTTGATGAAGATGCGCCTATTTTTATCAACATGCATTGAAGGATGTTGGAAAAATTATCCATCATTTTGTCCCTCTCTCATGTGAGATATTTCTCATGCAACAGATTAATAGAATCATCTTCTCTATCATTTTTCTTTTATTCTTCCATGGAGGGTTTCTTAGACATGCGAGAGAGATTTTATTCAAGAGAGACAATCTCAAGACCCGACTTTCTATACTCAGACCTCGTCGGGGGCATACACTGAAAAATGATCAAGAGAATCCTCCATTGATACCACTGATCCAGATTATTTTTGGCACGAAATGAGAGAAGCGATATAATAAAGAAATGTACAGAGATATCTTGGATATACAATAATATAATAGAAATGTATCATAGATGCAACCATAAACACAAATATATAGTAATACACAATTTTCTATTAATGAGTGAAAATGTACAAAGACTGTAAAAATACAAAGTGAGAGACTCGATGGAATGGTGATAGCCTATCTCTGAGAAGAGATGTGTCTTCTAATCGCATTCACAAGAAGATGATTTTACAATGAGGCTCCAAAGGCATTTTTATCACAAATAAAATCCAAAATCCTAACCCTAGAAGATGAAAATCCAACAGTTTTGTGGACCCCGTTTTGGGTAGTTTGGTGTATCAACTTCCCGGGGGTGTAACTTTGGGATATTATATCCATTTGGGGAGCACAATAGATAATTGGAAAGGTATCATCGAGGTGATTAATTTTGTGAGATAAATCAGATCCTTCAGTTACAATTGAGAATATATATCTCTAAAAACCTTCATTTAGGCCCTCAAAATGACCTCTAAAGTTAAAAACTGCTAAAAATAGTTAATTACCAAAATTACCAGAATGTTTTTTGGAGAAAGTTCAAAAAGGTGGGTGGCCACCGATATCCACCTAGATCAAATCCATAACCCCTCAAGTAGATATAATAATATTTTTTATGTGTAATAAAGGTTGATATTAGTAAATAAGGCCTATGTCGTAACATCTCGATCTTGCGCACATTGAGCAAACTTATTATTTGTGGAGACTTTCTTGCAAGTGATTCAGATTATTACAATATTGGCCATTTTATTATGATTATGAGTCATTATGGATATGATGATATGTTATTTTGTGTATTTACATAGACAGATGTTATTGAATGGGTTCTCCTGAGTGTACAAGACTTTGGACCTCGAGGATGCAGAGGCATCGATGAAAACCCTTGGACTCCAGATCGATTTAGGTAGTGGACTATTGGGGTTTTATTGTTTTTGATATGAAATATGTACATATGATTAGATGTTATGATGATTCATTATTATTGCTAACATGATTTGTTGATGATGTAGGCTGAGGATAGCTTGTTGACAAGACTCACATGTGGAGTAGAGGGGTCATGCACAAGAACCAGAGAGATTTAGGGAGAGGTGTGGACAAAAAACCTACCACAACCTACTATCACTCCCGTCATGGCTCGAATTGTAGGTTATCAATTTCCTAGTTCGAGAAGACCCACGATGTCGTGAGGGTAGACTGCGATAGTCACTCATGATGATTTTAAGCGACACGCAATAAGTCAAGGGCCTTATTCCTTAAAGGCCCTTAGTCTCCCACAATATCACCTGGAAGAGTATTAACTCCAGCAGTTTTTTATGTCTACCAAGTCAGTCGATAGGTGAGTGGCACCCTTGGAGCATGTACTATGTCTTGAAGGGCATGTCGCGCAAGGAAAATGGGAGTAGTCGAGTGGCACCCTTGGATCATGTAGTGTGTCCTAAAGGGCATGTCACAAAAGGAAAACAGAAAGAGGTGAGTGGAACCCTTGGAGCACGTAGTGCGTCCTGAAGGGCACACCATGCAAGGAAAACAAAAAAATGCGAGTGACGCCCTTGGAACACCTAGTGCGTCCTAAAGTGAATGTCATGATTTCAATGGGTAATTGAATAAACCTAGTTGGTCTTAAAACAAATGATGTGACAGTAAGATTTAAAAACATTTTCCCTAATAAAAATGTCGCCCAACCTAGTAAAATTAAAATCTAGGTCTAAGTAACACATGTGGTGAAAAAATAAAAAAATTATAATAATAATTAAAAATGTAAGAATAAGGGGGTAATAATGATCCAGGTGGATATCGGTGGCCACCCACCTTTTTCGACTGGCTCAAAACAATTTTATGGAAATTTTGGCAATTTACTTATTTTAGCAGGTTTTGACTTCCGGGGCCATTTTGAGGGCCTAAATGAAGTTTTTTAGAGATAGAAGTTCCTAATGAAAGAAAAATACATCAATGATCCCCCAAAATGAATCTCCTCGGTGATAAATTTCCAACGAGCTATCATACACCTAAAAAAAAGATCGTATGCAAAAGTTACGACCCCGGGAAGTTGATGTATTAACTTACCCAAACGGGGCCCACATGACTTGTGTCGCTTCATCTCCTAGGGTTAGGTTTTTGGATGTCTAGGGTTTTTGGCATTCCTGTTTATTGTAAAAATGCCTTCAAAGCCTCATTGTAATCATCTTCTTGCGAATGCGAGTAGCCGTCACATCTCTTCTCAGAGATAAGCTGCCAGCATTCTAGCGAGTCTTTCACTCTGTATTTTTAGTCTCTGTACATTTATTTCATTAATATAAATTGTGTATTACTGTATCTCTGTGTTTATGGTTGCATCTAAAATATGTTTTTGTTATATTATTGAATATCTACGATATCTTTGTGCATTTCTTTATTATATCTCCGATCTCATTTCGTGCCCAAAATAATCCAGATCAAATAAATTCAATTAAATTATTAAAATCAAATTACCATGGGGGATTAAAATTTTAAAAGGGAAATGATTGTTTTATCTACATATGCTAATTTAATTTTTAATTAAAAAGAAAAAGGATTAAATCATTGTTTTTCTACACTTGCTAATTTGAGTTTAAGTTAAAAGGGAAAAGAGGGAAACTCAAAAGAAATAGGAAACTAAAGGAAAAAGGGGAAACATAAAGAAAAATGAAAACGTAAGGAAAAAATTGAATGTCTAACTTAGTAAAGAATCTTTCCTTGAAGAACTTTCTAATTATGAACTCAACTAGGAATTTAGTAAATGCGTAAGTCATTTTAGATGTGTAAGGGAATATTGGGACACCAAGGAGCGTTTTTAGGAATGCTTTCAGGTGGGTGAGGGAAATAGGAATAATTGAATAATTAATGAAATTAATTTCTGGTGCAACAAGGGAGATGGCCAACATGTGTATGGGGGAGGTTTTTTTTATTAAATTAATGAAAAAGAAATAAAATGGGAATTTGAGAAATAAAGCACTTAAAAGATCTATAAAATGCATGGAAGAGGAGGAGTATGGATCTCATCTTTATGCATAATGTTACGCTGTTGAATGTTTGTCTTGATTTAACTTATCTTGTGGGAGTTGGGATACCCAACTCAGGTAACGAGTGGTAGCTCAACCTTGCGAGGTGAGCTGACTACTAGAAGTTCTCTGGTATTGGGTGTGTGGACCCTTTGCGGCTCGAGGGGATGAGGGGAAAGAATATTACCCCTAGCGTTGGCTGGGAGGTACTAGTGAGGTCACATCAATTGAAAAGTAGAAGCTAGACAGAGCGTGCATGGGACAAAAACTATTGAGCCATCGCATTTGGATAAGGTACGCCAGCTTAGTTGTTACTTGCAATGAAATTAAATTTACTCATTTTATTTCTCTGATCTTGATTTAAGATTTCATTTCCATGCACTTTCTTGCACCTGCTTTCCTACGACATTGTAATCCCCTTGCTAGTTGTTTTCTGAATGGATTTCCCTTGGCAAGCCCAACTTATGATTTCAATAACTTATCTATGTGGATTTTATTGTTTATTATGAAGAGATTGTGCTTGAACTTCCACCCTTATCCCTAGGTCATCAGGTCATGAGCGAAGGATAATTTTTTCCCAACTATCTATCCCTTACTTATCTTCGCGTTTCTTTTGGGATCACATATTGACTTCATTTATTACAGTATTAGCTATGCGCTTTAACTATACCCTCACATTTTATATAGTTATGCATACATCTCATTTTACTCTGCATTTTTTTTGGACCGCATATTGACTGTGTTTATGTCTCCCCTTTTCTTTTAAAATGCCTTTGACACTTGACGAATTTGTAATGTAGAGACAACGATTCCTGGTGATATCTAGACCACAATTTTGTATTACTTACAGAGACATTTCCGTAACTTTTAGACAATGAATTTGTAAAGAAGAGATAGTGATTTCTGGTGATATCTAGACCACGATTTATGTATCACTTACACAGATATTTCCGTAACCTTTAGACAATGATTTTATTGTGTAAACGGTGGTGTTCTATAGGGTAAATGGGGGCATATTTACTATGTAATGGGTAACGCATTTTCTTTGTAGATGGGTAGCGTATTTAGCATTTTTTACATGCGAATGATTGTTTTCTATAGTGTAATGGTGGTGTTTTAATGGCAGTGAAATTCCCTTGATTTATTGACAACGTTGTTTAATATGTTGACTGTAAGGTTGACATCAATATTATAATAGGAGTGACAACAATGTTAATGGTAAACTCTGTGAATTTCTTTAATTAGACAACATTGACATAATTGACTATACGAATATTTAAAATATATTCAATGGTATCTTATGGATGTTTGACTGTGTTTTCTTTTATATATACAACATGATGATGTAGTTAATTAGATAGTGATATTGTTGGCATATACAAAATTTTATCCATTATAGATGACCACGTCTTTAGCTAGCATATGATAGTGTTTTATGACTATATATGATAGCTAGTTGTTAATAGATGGTGACTTCTATCATATTGTTAAACATCGATTGGGTTACTTCCTAGTTTATAGACAACATTGTTCTTAATTCTTTTAAATAGATAGCTATCTGTATCATTAAATCATTGTTAAATTCTTATTTTGTTAATTCCTTTGACAGTGTTATGTATTAAAAGATAGTAAAAATATAATTAAAATACAACAAATGTATTAGGAGATTAAGGACAGCTATACCTGGTGATGTGAAAAGATAGCGAATCTAGTTAGCGAATTGCACAGGGAAACAACTTAGTTTGCAGAGTTTAACTCCTTTTTAAATGTATTTAACCCAGTGCAAATTGCGCCCAAAAAATTATTATATAGTCCAAATTCCATTCCAATTATAATCTCACGACGATTTTGCTGGTAGAGAATTATTTGTAGAGTTTAAAGTTTCATTTAATATAATTACACAACGAAAATTTGTGAGTAGAGATTTAAATTTGAAGAGTTAAATCTTATTCTAAATATATATTACACAACGATTGCTGGCAGAGATTAAATTTTGAAGAGTTTTAAAAATATTGGCTCCAAGGAAGGTGGAGATCCTTACTACCCTTAGAATTATTGTCTTTATGTGTCCATGGTTTTATTTACGTCTTATGACTTATGCAAACAATAGCCTAATTGTTTTTCTTTATCTAGTAAGAGTTCATTTATCCATCTTACACATTGGTCCTTTAACTTCTTGATCCAAGTGGATATCAATGTCCACCTACCTTCTCCAACTGGCTCAAAACAATTTTCTGGCAATTTTGGCAATTTACTATTTTTAGCAGTTTTTAATTTAATCAAGGTTTTTCGAGATAGAGGTTCTCAAAAACAGTATATGACATGATTGATTCCAAAAAATTAATCTCTTCAACGATACCTTTCCAACGGGATATCACATTCCTAAAATGAAGATCGTATGCAAAAGTTACGACCCCAGGAAGTTAATGTACTAACTTATCCAAACCAGGCCCATATGACTTGTGGCGCTTCATCTCCTAGGGTTAGGTTTTTGGATGTCTAGGTTTTTTGGCATTCCTATTTATTGTAAAAAAGGCCTTCAGAGCCTCATTTTAATCATCTTCTTGTGAATGAGCACAACCATGACATCTCTTCTTAGAGATAAGACGCCACCATTCCAGCAAGCTTGTTTCTGCTGCATTTTACAGTTTCAGCTTATTTCCTTATTGAATAGAAGACCAGTTTTATTGTATCTTTGTTATTTTGTGTTAAGTACCTTTTAATAATCTGTATTCATTTAATTCCTCTCATAAAATCCATATCACTTATGCCTCAATAGATTAAATGATCTCGATAATAGCTCTCTCTTTCACACTTAGACATAATGATTAACAGTGAATGGGTTATGGGTTAATGGCATAATAGTTTAATAGTTTGTGAAACCTAATTTGAGTGATGTCACCTTGCATCCTGTCACCTGTTTCTTGGGTGTTTGGGTATAGTATTCATGTATATTTTTCATTTCATTCGGTCTCCTAATGCGTTGATTTCAGCTTGGGTTAAGGTTCCATGTATGTTATGTTGCACATGGGTTACCATCACGCCTATCTCCTTGGGACGAAACGATTACTAATGAGGGGATCATTGCATGCCCTAAGGGATATATGCGAACGATAACCTAGCCAGAGTCTGTGCTTCCTAATGTGGGCATTCATTTGTTGTAGTTGATGTTGGTGTTCGGTTTTTAATGCCTTAATGCGTATGGGTTGCATGCCTTAGATGTTTATAGTTACTGGTTCTTGAGGCTGATGTGTCGGGATTGTGGATGTTGTCCTTTATCTTGTATGCATTGTCATGTTCATGTCGAGCAAGTAGTTGTTTCTATCTGTCTTTAATTTTTTCATGTTTCGCCTAGTTTCTTGATGTGCTAGTATGTTGATTCGATGTTGTCTATTGCCTGATCTGCGTGCGTGGTGTTCATTGTGAGGTTGTTTGGTTTAATTTTTTTCTTCGTTGCCTTCCTGCCTAAAAACAAAAAAAAAATGCATTTTTTTCTTCGCTTGTAGTAGTAATGATTGGGGTTGTTACATATGGTATCAGAACGGGTTCAACCCGTGACTTGGGATCACTACGTCTTTCGTTGATGTGATATTTGATTATAATGTTGCTAATTAAGTTGATCTACATTCATATAGGTAATCATGGTTAGAAGACATCACGAAGGCAGATGATAACGTGCTAGGGGAGGATGTGCGATGCCCCTAGTGGCATCCACACCTGAGGGGTTTAACTCCCAGGGAGACGACTAGATTGTTGGGAAGGAGAAGATAGTGGTGGGTGATGAGGTTGGGATGATGAGGTCATTTCAGTGAATGTCTAAGTCACTGTTCAGTCATTTGGACAGAGATGAGGCCAAGGCGTTAACACCTCCTAAGGGTCCACCACATGCTCCGGTCGGTACGGGTAGCATTCACCGCGGACTCAAGAAGGTGAAATATCCCAAGTTCTTCGGTTCCCCAGACGATGGAGCCATCAAAGCATGGTTGGAGAATATGGCGATGTGATTTGAATTTCGTGACTATACCTCCAACATGAAGGTCTACATGGCGGTCTTTCAAATGAAGGGGAGAAATCTTCTATGGTGGAAGATGCTCCTGCCACAATTGAACATGGTCATCGAAGACGTGTCATGGGACCTGTTTGAGGAATGGTTCTGAGAGAGGTAACTATCAAAGGATTTTTTTGATCATCGGCTCAACGATTTCAACGTCTTGCATCAGAGTGGTCATACGGTGCCCGAGTATGAGGCCCATTTTATGGATTTTCTTCGGTATGCTCTGCACCTGAATACCGAGAAAATTAAGCTCAACAAGTTCTTGTTTGGCCTTAATGTCAGGATTTGTGCAAAGGTTAGGATTCTTATGCCTCAAAACTTGCATGATGCCATTCAGAAGGCCCTCACAGCAGAGGAGGAGCTTATCAAGAGGGGTGAGAGAAGGACTTCGACGAGACTAGTAGGGAAGGTGTCATCTGGTGCGTAGAAGCATCAGACACTAGCTACACATACTCTAGGATATCGTGGCTTCTATAGAGGATCCTATTTCACTACACCTCGGTGACCAATGCTTCAACAACAGACACCTTACCAAGGACCACAACACCAATAGCAGCATCAACTGCAGCTACAACAATTTAGGCATGCTCAACAGAACATACCAGGATTCCAAATCGGTGGGCCGTCAACTTCTACTTTGGGTACCAGGAACACTGGACCGAAGAAGGGGTGTTGGACATGTGGGGAGCCACACTACCAGCATGAATGGATAATGGAGAGGACTAGAGCATCTGGATCATTTGAACCTACTACTGTTGGTGGTTTGGGCAAGTCCCATTGGATTCATGCAGCAGTGAATAACCACCAGGCAGAGCACCAGTCAACTGTGCTCGATACATAAGGTACCATCGTTGACCAGACCCTTAGCATTTTGATAGATCCCGATGCTATAGAGAGCTTCATTTCTGGTGCAGCGCTAAAAATAATTAAGGTAAAGGAAGTCCCAAAATGATTTTATCCTTTTAGAGATGGCTTCAGGATCCAAACTAAATTTTGGAGGGAAGGTTATGGGTTGTAGCCTTAACCTGGGAGATTTTTTCACCAGGGCCAACCTGTACGTCACGATCTTGGGATCTTATGACATCATGATCAATATGGATTGGTTGGAATCACATAAACTGAAACTCAACTATAAGATGAAACAATTGATCTTGGTCGATGATGAGGGACAAAGATGTGTGATTGTAGGTTGGAACTGGGGAGTTTCCCTGAGTTTCATCTCTTCCTTACAACTATATAAGAGAATGCGCAAGGGATGTAAGATTTATGTGATCCTTGTGTTAAACGACAAGGAAGTAGTGGAAGTTCTAGAACACCTTCCCGTGGTGAGAGAGTTTTCAGACGTATTCCCAAAGGAGTTACCTAGGATGTCGTGGGAGAGTGAATTAGAATCTAACATAGACCTAAAACTGGGGACTGAACCTATAGCAAGAACTCCTTATTGGACGTCAACCTTGGAGTTACAAGAGTTGAGAATGAAACTGAAGGAGTTGTTGGACATGGGAATTATACGTCCAAGTGTGTCACCATGGGGTGCGCCTGTTATTTTAATATGAAAGACGTATGGGTCGTGGAGACTCTACATTGACTACCATCAATTGAACAAGGAAACGATCAAGAATCAATATTTGTTGCCAAGGATCGATGATCTATTTGATCAGATGAAGGGTGCGGTGATGTTTTCAAAGATCTACTTGAGATCAAGGTATCACCAGTTACGGATCAAGTAATATGACATCCCTAAGACTGCCTTTAAGACAAGGTTTGGACATTACAAGTTTACTATTTTACCATTTGGACTGACGAACGCCCCAATGGTATTTATGATTTTGATGAATAGGGTGTTCCATGAGTACTTGGACAAGTTCTTCCAAGTATTCATTGACGATATTTTGATTTACTCAGACAATGGAGGAGCATGATGGGCACTTGATCTTGGTACTACAGTGTCTACGAGAGAACAAATTGTATGGGAAATTGTCTAAATGCTGATTTTATCAATGGAAGATTCACTACTTAGGGCATGTCATCTCCATTGAAGGTATTGTCATGGATCGAGCAAAGGTTGAGGCCATTATGGAATGGCTCGTGTTAATGAATTTCCTAAAAGTGTGTATCTTCATGGGTTTAGTGGGATACTATCGATGGTTCATCGAGGGATTTCTGAAGATAGAAAATATGATCAAAGAATTGCAGAAAAAGTACAAGAAGTTTGTTTGGACTGAGAAATGTGTGGAGGAATTTTAGAGGCTCAAGGATTTGTTGACCACGACACTGATACTAAAGGTCTATGATGTTGACACAAAATTCCTGGTATGCACTGATGCATCCAAGGAAGGCTCAGGCAGAGTCTTCATGAAAGACGGTCAAGTGATCGCTTACATCTCGAGAAATTTGAGAAGGCATGAGGAGAACTATGCGACACATGATTTGGAGTTGTTAGACATTGTTTATTCCCTAAGAGTTTGGAGAGACTACCTTATTGGACAGAAATTCGAACTAAAAACGAACCACTATGGACTATAGAACATCTGTACGTAAAGCAACTTGAACGCGCGACAATGGGGTTGGTCATAATTGCTTAACGAGTACAATTTCAAGATTACTTACATAAAGGGAATAGTGAACCGAGTGGTTAATGTGTTGAGTCAGAGACTGCGCATATTTTCGTTGATGCCTCTTCAGATGAATCTATGTGAAAATATTCTAGCTTTACAGTGCAACGATGACTGGTACAAGGAGGTAAAGGATTTTATTGAACAAAACACCATGATGGTACCAAGATTTGAAGGATTTGCGTTGGATGATGATGGATTATTGATATTTAAAACTCGAATTTACGTACCACCGAATGACAAGTTGAGGATCTTGATCCTAAATGAGGCTCATAGAGTAGTGTACATGGCTCACCCAGGAGTCATGAAGATGAGGGAAGACCTTAAACCCTTATTGTTATGGAAAGGAATGAAAACAGACATAGTCAACTACATGGTCAGATGTCTAGATTGTCATTAGGTGAAGTCTGAACATAAACATCTAACAAGATTACTACAACCACACATTATTCAAAAATCAAAATGGGAGGTCATTTCGATGGATTTCATTCTTGGATTTCCACTGATAGCAAAGAGACATGACTCGATTTCTTTTGTAGTCGACACTCTGACGAAGAGTTCTCATTTTATTCCTGTGCATATGACATATCAGGCACCTGACATAGCTAGAGTTTTCATCAGTGAGATTGTGAGGCTACATGGTGTGCCTAAGAGGATTATATCTGATAGAGGATCAATGTTTATGGGACGATTTTGGACTAGTTTCCAAGAGGCCTTGGGAACCCAAATTAACTTTAGTACTGTGTATCACCCGGAGACAGAAGAGTAGACCGAACAAACAAACCAAATATTGGTAGACATGTTGCACATGTATATTATGGATGAACAGAAGCATTGGGAAGAATTATTGCCAGTAGTAGAATTCACATATAACAACAGTTACCAAAGCACCATTAAGATGGAGCCTTCCGAATTTATTTATGTTTGACTGTGTCAGATGCCTTTAATTTGGGATCGACTTGAGGATATGGTCCTCTGGTACTAGAAGTGATCCAAGAAATGGAATATAAAATGAAAAAAATAAGATAAAGGATCAAAGAAGCACAAGTTCGACAAAAGAGTTATGTCGGTGCACATCGTGTCGACCGTAGTTACGAAGTTGGTGATCGAGTCTTCTTGCAGGTGAAACCACATAATATCATTTCGATCAAGATTATAAAGGGTGATAAAATCTATCCTAGGTTCATGGGACCTTTGGATATTGTGGAAAATTAGGGGCCCGTGGCCTATCAACTAGGCTTGCCTGATTCTTTGAGGTGTATGAACGATGTTTTTCATGTATCTGTTTTGAGACATTATATTAGTGATCCTACACATGTTATTGACATAAGTTCCTTGTAGGTATTTGATGAGGGTGCGCTCGCGGCGGTGCCAATTCCCATCCTGGACCATTGCATTCGACAACTATGACATCGAACAATAGATCAGGTCAAGGTCTAGTGGGATAACTCTAGTCTGCACTTGACGACCTGGGAGGACACATATGATATGCGCCAATAGTTTCCATTTGTGTTTCATAGATAGAATTATTATACTATGATACACACTATTTCATCACTTATATACTGTGAAACTTTGGGACGAAGTTTAGACCAAGAGGGAGTGTATGTAACATCTCACTCTTGCGCACACTGAGCGAACTTATTCTTTGAGGAAACTTTCTTGCAAGTGATCCGAGTTATTATACTATTGGTCGTTTGATTATGATTATGAGGCATTATGGATACGATGATATGTTATTTTGTGTATTTACATAGATAGGTGCTATTGACTGGGTTCTCCTGAGTGTGCAAAACTTTGGACCTCAAGGATGCATTGGCATAGATGAAACCCCTTGGACTCTAGATCGCGTCAGGGAGTGGACTATTGGGGTTTGATTGTTGTTTATATGACATATGTACATCTGATTAGATGTTATGACGATTGATTATTATTTTTGGCATGATTCATTGATGATGTAAAATGACGATAGCTTGTCGACTAGACTCACATGTGGAGTAGAGGGGTCACGCACAACAACCAGAGACTTTGAGGGAGAGGTGTGGACAATAGCCCTGCCACAGCCTACTAGCACTCTCGTCGTGACTCGAGCTATAGGTTAACGATTACCTAGTTCTAGGATACCCATGATGCCATGAGGGAACACTATGATAGTTGCTCATGATGATTATAAGGGGCACACAAGGTCTGAATACACTTAGGAATTTATTTATGTTTTTGGCAAATTCAAATTTGGAAAATTATTGCCATTTATGGCAATTTCAAATTTTGAATTTAGTTAATTGTAATTTATTATTGTGACTGTTGGGAAAAGATTTGATTTTCCCAACCAACTCTTTGACTACGACACTTATAAGAAACACATATTTTAATATTTATAGCTGAGAGACAAATGGAACAACCAAGTTGAAATCGGCTAACCATGAATCCATGAGTGGGGAACATGTTTGAACTACCTTAGGGATGAATTTTACAAGTGGAAAATTAGGAATTTGGCCATTGGCAACCCGTAAAAATTAGGGATTTTTAAAGCTGTGAAAATTCCCAAGGGTGAACAGACCTAGGCACAAGATGATTTTTCATATATAGCATATGGGAGGAGGTAGGATGATATTGAGTATGCTGGGGGAAATGAATAATCACTTGCTGTTATGAGAACTATTTTCTGAGTTTGACGCAAGGAGAAATTTGATGATCTGAAAGAGGACTATAGCTAAGGAGGAGTTTTGGAGTTCGCCCTCATGGATTCATGGTCAGGATAGGGAGTGAATGAAGCAAGTAGTTTGGTTGTTTTGTTCTATGGTTGGGTGGAACTTGGATGTTCCATTTGTTGTCCCAACACTTTGTTCAGATATGTACACCTATTGATCCCTCGTTGATTTGTTTGTTTGTTGGTTAATGACTGGTAGAATGAAATGAATTGTAGAATAAGATTTTATAGTGTGAATTTATTCAGTGAGTAGAGATAAGAAAGCCACTATGTGGGATATTTGTTGATGAATGTGTAAAAGTTTATTATCCAAAGTACTATACTCTCTAAACAACCATAGGAAAACAAATATCAGTTCGATCTGTTGTTGATATTAGAAATATTTGGTATAAGTATGAAAGTAGACTCAATTATAAGCCTATGTAAGGATTTATTACATATGGCTACATGTCGAATAACCAAAGTACAGATCTACGGGAAATGCTTGTCTGTGTTTTTATATGTTGCAGAAATCTAAACAAAATAGGAGTATTACCGTGTTAAGCATAAACCATACTCTGTCTGTATATATATATATATATATATATAAGTCTGTATAGAGATTTTCTTAAGGAATATTCAAATTGTACAAATACCAACGATGTTTTGAAGTGAATACCAGAACACATATATACATGTACACACGGCATACAATTACAGTCCTTCATACCACAATAAACAATAAATGAAGTTCTGGTGTTATATACAACATATTACAAAGTTTTCTCAATATATAACATTATTTGTTGAGTTGTAGGAAACTTTGTAAAATATTTTATATTAAACTAATGATTGATCTATATAGATAGAGGTTGTTGATCCATATTTATTTTACAATAGAATAACCTGGGCAAGGAATCAATACCCTTGACACTGAATCAGAATTTCCCAACAACTAAGACATTGGAAATTAGAACTCGAATACCTTTTTTGAGTATTACAATATCCAGATCTATTGACCGTGAAAGGTTTAGTCCTGTAAAGGAAACCTAGAGCCAGTAATTAGGATTATGGAAGAATCAAGGAATTAATAGAAACAAAAATTATTTCGAGAACTAGTAAACAACGAAAATTAAATATGAAAGAGAAAGTAAGATTCAGAAAAGATCCATGAAACTTATGAAGAAGTCGACACCAGGTCACTACTTAGCTTGAGGTTGGCATGGGGTGTCTCCTTCTCAATCAACGACTTTGAGAAAATGATCCATAGCCCAAAGAAGAGGAGGGGGAATTGAAATGCCTGATGGGTACCCTCGCAATGAAAACAAGGGTCCCATCATTAGCCTTGTAACTGAATGAAATTAAAATAATTGCTCAGAATGTTTTCAAGTAGATAGAACATTTTAAGCATGTAATATCTATATTGCATAACCAAAACTATAAATAATACGTAGTATAAAACATGTTCCACAGATTTTACCATTTCGGATCACAAATAGAGTTCAAGATACTTTCCACATATTTAGCTAAAAACTATAGACTTATGACAAATAAATGCGACCAAGAACAGAGTTCTGAATACTAAGAATTATTTTTCTTTACTCTAACAAAGTGAGAATTGACAAGTTAACCTCAAAATTCTAGAATGTTAAAGTTTGCACAGGGTAAATCATATCCCACAGAGACATTATTTTTCCCATCCCCAAATTACAGATAGGGTTACAGGACACTGGAATCATAATTCTTAAACTACGAATTGTTGTTTAAAACTCAGACAAATTGCACATAGTCTTTCAAACACACAGAACTTGAGGCAAATGCTATATAAAATTACTGGGGTATAAATCAAATGTAACTTATTGTATATTCCCTAGAATTGTCTCACAATCTTAACCCTTCACCATATAGCTATGTGTAATATAAATGGGAGTTATAGGCCAGATACTAAAGGCGTATATATATGCAAAGAGACCTCTTTGTACACCCGAGTGGACAATTTTACATACATATATATATATATATATATATATATATATATATATATATATATATATATATATATATATATATATATATCATTCTCCTTTGACATGAATTAAATCTTGGCAAGAAGAAGGATGTATACTCTCATATTTGGAGATTGGAAATTCTATAAATGTAAATAGAGGTACATAATTGTAAATATCTCCATAACTGTTAATTTAAAACTCAAAAGAACGAAATCATAAACTTACACCGCATAGGGAAACCACATTTCAGATAGCTTTGAAACCACTTTATTATCGCACATAACTAACTTGCCTTTGAAAAGGACTAGATAGGATATGAAGAATATCCCTCTTACTATCACAAAGAAGAAAACTTAGTTTCCTATATAGGGTATAAAAATTCAAGAAAACCACGATGTACACAGCCAAATAATGAAACAGACAAGGAGTTATGCCAAAGCAGTGAAACCTCTCAAACGCTTAGGCAAGGAACTCACATCTATATTAGGTTGCATAAACACTAATAACACAGAGAGAAAAACCAAAGGTACAATAAACCAGACATTATATATGACCAAAATAGCTCTTACACTATGTGGAAATCCTCACTCCCTTCAGAATATTACAGTTCAGGACTTCCTATGGGATTATTCACAAAGAAAATGTTTGTCGCATGGTATAAGGGTTTTAGAAAAACCGATACAGAGATTTGATCCAGATTTTATGAGCATAACGAAATGACTATAGATTATTACCAGATGCTTAACAAAAAAAACAGAGATACAGTAAAAGTGGTTTTCTATTCAATAAGGAAATAAGCTGAAACTGTAAAATGCAGCAAAAAACAAGCTTGTTGGAATGGTGGCGGTTTATCTCTGAGAAGAGATGTGACGGATACGCTCATTCTCAAGAAGATAATTAAAATGAGGCTCTCAATTATTTTTTACAAAAAAAAAGAGTTTCAAAAACCCTAAACATCCAAAAACCTAACCCTAGGAGATGAAGCGCCAAAAGTCATGTGTGCCCCGTTTGGGTAAGTCAGCACATCAACTTCCCAGGGTCGTAAATTTTGCATGAGATATCTTTTTTAGGCGTATGATAGCCCATTGGAAAGAAATTTCCGAGGACTACAAAAATTTCAAAAAATTTCTCAATCACAACATACCCCAAAAAACGTCGTTTAGGGCCTCAAAACAACTCCTGAAGTTCAGGACTCGAAAACTGCTAAAAATAGTAAATGATCAAAACTGCTAGAAAGGTTTTTTAAGACAGCTAGAAAAGGTGGGTGGCCACTGATATCCACCTAGATCAATCCTCCCTCCTTAAGAATCAATGGTATCCATTGTGTTGAGTTCCCCCATCAAATGAGGAAATTGTTGTTGAATTTGGCCCCAGGTGAGCCACTTGCCTTAGTGCAGGAGTTGCCCTGCTTTGATAACTCGATAAAGCTAGATCCTTTGTTGTAGAGTGCCCTTGATATGTGTGTCCACAATATGATCATTGGATTCCTATTGTATGCATTCGGGTTTGAGCTCTTTTGGTGTCAGTTGTTCTGCTATGTCGGAGGTGTCCAATAATGGTGGGAAATAAGGCCGAAGGAGGTCCACGTTGAACACTAGGTGTAGGCCAAGGAAAGGAGGAATGTTGAGCTCAAAATAATTATCCCCCACAACCTTGGTGATGGTGTATGACCCATAATAGAGTGGGAAAATATTTTGATGGGGTCCTGTAAGGCGTTCTTTCTGCAAGTGCAACCAAACTTTGTCGCCAACCTGAAACTTATGTGGCACCCGATGTTGATCATGGAATTGTTTATATTTGTGATTGTACTTCTGTAGGATATCCTAAACCTATTAGTGGATGTGCTCGATCCTCTCAATGAACTAGGTGGCTTTGTCAACCTCAGTTGGAGAAGGAGAGGGTTCGGTCAAGGTGACCGCAAGGGGAAGTGCAACATCTATGGGACACAATGGTTGGAATCCCAACCCCACCTGAAAGGGGCTATGGTTAGTTGAGTTATGCAGGGCTCGGTTGTAGCTATGTTGGAAATAGGGAATACTCTAATCCGATGTGTGAGGGTTCTTGGAATTATACATGCATAGGATATGCATGATCATTCGATTTACGACCTCGGTTTGGCCATCGATCTACAGGTGGAAAGCGATGGATTTAGTGAGCTTGGTGTCCAATAATGGCCAGAGGCTTGATTAGAATGTGCTAATAAATCGACTATCTCGATATGATACAATGGTTTGTGGGATTCCAAAATGTACCCAGACTAGTTCAAAGAAGATCTTGGTAGTGGCTTCTGCCGTGATGCTCTTCTTGCAGGCAACCAGAATTTCCATCTTAGAAAAGCGATCAACAACCACAAAAACACCATCATTTCCTCACTTGGTGGATGGGAGGCCCAACATGTAGTCCATTGAGATGGATTCCCATGGCCTATCAGGAGTAGGAAGAGGGGTTTACAGGCCCAATTTCTTAGTGGTTGGTTTTCCAATAGCACAGGCAATGCAAGACCTGACATACTTGCTGACCTCCTGTCAAAGTTTTGGCCAGTAGAAATGTTTTTGTAGAATCACCATTGTCTTTTCGATGCCAAAGTGTCTTGCCACCTAATTGTAGTGGGATTTCTAGATCATCTTCGCTCGCTCGCTTGATGGAACACAAATATGGCCCAGATGACACAAAAACCCATCCTGAAGATGGAAATTATCGACAACTTCCTTTGCACCCAACATTTGGTAGGTGGTGGCGAAGTCTTGGTCTGTCTCATAAAGTTGGGGCCATCTAGAGGTCTCATGGCTGCAAGAGTCTATCATTGTGGTGAGTGACATGACTAGTGGTCTGCTGAGGAAATCAACGACGCGGTTGTTGCTTCTTGTTTTATACTTGATGTTGAGGTGGAATTTCTACAAGTATGTGGACCACTTTTGATGGTAGTCATTCTACAATTTTCCTTGTGTCTACATGAACTGCAGTGACTTATGATCAGTCTGGAGGGATGTCTCCCTCCCAATAATGTAATGTCTCCACTGGCGACAAGATTGCACAATGAAGTACATTTCTTTGTCATAAGTAGGGTACTTATGGACAACATATGATAGTGTGTCACTATGATAGGCCACAGGGTGGTCGTACTGCGTGAGAACGACACCCACAACATAGTCTGAAGCATCAGTCTCAATATCAAAGGGTTCTTGTAGGTCTGGTAGTGAAAGTATTGGGGTTGAGCACAAGAGCTGCTTCAATTCATCGAACGCTTGTTGTTGGGGCTGACCCCATGCAAATTTCTCCTTACCACCACCCCTGGTTATTTGGCTGAGGGCCCATGCAATATGCGAGAATCCCAACACAAACCTGTGGTAGAAATTGGCAAGGCCCAAGAAGCTCTAAATCTCAGTGAGTGTGGTTGGGGTTGGACAGTCACGGATGACTTGGATCTTGGATGGATCCACATGTATGCCATGTTGATAAATGATGTAGCCTAGGTAATGGACATTTTCCATGCCGAAGGATCATTTTTCCAAGTTGGCGTATAGCTTGTGCTACTGCAGGGTGTGTAGAACCTACTGAATATGTTGCAAGTGCTCGGCCCAAGTGTTGCTGTAAATGAGAATTTCATCCAGATACACCACTACAAAAGTATTGGTGAATGGTCGCAGGATATCTTCCATCATCCTCATGAAAGTGGTTGGAGCATTTGTCAGACCAAAAGGCATGACAAACCATTAAAAAAGGCCTTCCTTTGAATTGAAGGCAGTTTTCCATACATCTGTCTATTTTATCGACACCTGGT
Organism: Picea glauca; assembly: GCA_000966675.3. Taxonomy (NCBI): domain Eukaryota; kingdom Viridiplantae; phylum Streptophyta; class Pinopsida; order Pinales; family Pinaceae; genus Picea; species Picea glauca. The sequence goes on from JZKD02S0014472.1 coordinate 821,953, forward strand.
GGTAGCTAGACTTCAGATCAATCTTACTGAAGTAGTTGGCCCCCATGAGTTGATCAAGGAGGTCGTTGATTCAGGGAATCGAGTACCAGTTTTTTACTGTGATTTTATTCAGAGCCCAGTAATCAATGCAAAGTTGCCAATTTCCATCTTTCTTTTGTACCACCATGATGGGGATCCCGCAAGGTGATGGGCTCGGATAGATGTGCCCCTTGTGGAGAAATTATTGGATCTCTCGCTTGATATCCTCATTCTCTAATAGAGAGAGGCGATAGAATGGACCATTGGGAAATGGTGCGTCATGGGTCATATCAATGGGGTGCTTGACCTGGTAGTGCAGAGGTACCCTGGTAGGTGAGGAGAAGATATCTTAATATTCTTCCACGACCTTATCTACTAGTTTCTGTTGTGTGGAGAGATCAACCGCAAAGACCCTGTATGTCATTGTGATCTTTCTCTCATTCTGAGAGTGAATCAAGAAGAAGACAAACTTCCCCATATGAGAGATGACCTTCCTACATTACTTAGCAGAGATCAAGGAAATAACACTAGGTGGGACAACCTCGGCTATCCTGTACAATTTCATGTTCAAAGTAATAATAACACTATGAGGCCTAGACTCATATACAACATGACGTTTCCATAAATAAGGTTGGCCCAAAAAAAATCACAAACTTCGAGAGGAGAAACATCACACAATACCTCATCTTTGAAGCACTTGATGTTGTACGATAGTTGACACTGTCGGCTGACGCAGAGATCGCTTCCTTGGCGGAGCCATCCAATGGTGTAGGGTTGTGGGTGCGGCGTTATTGCCAGGGCTAGCTGCTTGATGAACTCTTTTGAGATGAGGTTCTTCTGGCTACCACTATCAACGATGAAGTGCAATGGGGTGCCTTTTACCCACATATTTGAATGGAAGAGGCGCTCTCCTTCTTCTAGCTCGTCTGGTTCACCCTGCTGGAGCTTGGTGGTAGAAACGGTGGCACTAGGTTTCGCATCAATGATCCATATTCCCCTTTCTGGTTCTAAATCAGAGTTAGAACCTACATCTGATTCATAGGCTTTCACTTTGGCCACCAACGACGTCTTTGATCGGAAGGCGACAGTGTTATGCTAAGGGATCTTATGGAAGTCGCACCACTTCTCGGTATCTTTCTTTGTCTTTCCAGTGTCCTTCTTTGCTTGTGGCTTGGATTGGTTATCCTGATACTATACATATTTTCTATGTCCTTTGTTCTATGGGTTGGGGCCACCCTTTCCTATCTTTTTTTGTGAGGGGTTCCCCGACCCAAATTGTCGCATCTTTTGTTTGAGCTTCTGCTCGATTTTGATGGCATATCTATAGGCTGCGCCCAAGGATGAGATGTCCAAAAATTACATTTCGATCTGGATGTATCTATGTAGAGAACCATGATACTTGAGCACTAGATGTCACTCTGAATCTTTGATACCCATCTTGGTGAGTAAGGTATGGAATATATTTGTGAAATCTGGCACTGCTTGGTCTCTTTCTTGCTGCAGTGTGGTCCATTTGGTATACAAGTCATCATAACTTCCGACGGGGTATTATTGTTCCTTAATAGCATCCCTAAAGGATTCCTAGGTGGTTGTGACTATAAATAATGAGGGTTCCTATGTTTCCTTTTGCTCACAAAAATTTTCCCACCAATCTTTGACATGGGGAACGACTTTGAGGAGCTCAAATGTAATCTTTTCTCTATTCAAAAAGTTATGGACAGACAAATACCCTTCTAGTATATTCAACCACTTGTCTACAACATCTGCATCTATCTGACCTTCAAATATAAGAATATTGAATTTTATTTGTACCTTGAATAGGGTGATGCCTTCGCTCGAAGAAGATGTGTCACCTGTTGGTAGTTGTCGAAGGATTTACGTGAAATTATCCATCATATTGTTCCTTTGTTGCATGAGGGCTTCCTCAATCAACAGTTTGAAAGGATCTCCTGTCCCGACATCTTTCTTTTCTCCTTCCATTAGAGGTCGCTTGGGTGTGCGAGAGCTTTTGTCCTCAAGAAAAACAAGCTCGAGACCCAACTCTTTGTACTTTGACCTCATTGGGGACATGCATTAAGACGACAAGGAGTGGACCACTCTGATACCACTGATCTGGATTTTATGAGCAGAAAGAAATGACTACAAATTATTACCATATTATTAACACAGAATAATAGAGATACAGTAAAACTTGTTTTCTATTCAATAAGGAAATAAGATGAAACTGTAAAATGCAGCAGAAAACAAGCTTGCTTGAATGGTGGAGGCTTATCTTTGAGAAGAGATGTGACAATTGTGCTCATTCGCAAGAAGATCATTACAATGAGGCTCTCAAGGCCTTTTTACAATAAACAGGAGTTTCAAAAAACCCTAAACATTCAAAAACCTAACCCTAGGAGATGAAGCGTCAAAAGTCATGTGGGCCCCATTTGGGTAAGTCAGTACATCAACGTCTTGTGGTCGTAACTTTTGCATACGATCTCTATTTTAGGAATATGATAGCCCATTGGAAAGATCTATACGAGGACTACAACATTTACACGAAATTTTGCAACCGCAACATACCCCAAAAAACGTCCTTTAAGGCCTCAAAACGACTCCGTAAGTTCAGGACCTAAAAACTGCTAAAAACAGTAAATTATCAAAATTGCTAGAAAGTTGTTTTGAGACAGTTAGAAAATATGGGTGGCCACCAATGCCCACCTAGATCAAGATTAAAGGTGGAGCCATGATAAAACTGTAAGAATTGTCGAGCATACTAGAAACCATTAAAAATGTTATCTCAGGCCACATAAGTTAGGACCAGTAGAACTAATAAGAATTAGGGGGTGATTGGTGCGCACAATGACTTTTTGGAATCATAGAGTGTTCAAATAAGACAACCGAGAATTTACTTACCTTGCATAGGGTGGTATCTAACTGGTGAGTGCCTCCTAGTATTCCTTCCCGCCCAAAACAAGCCCAACTCCATGATTTTGGCCATGCTACCGAGTTTAACATCATCAGGGTTAGCGTTGCAACATTCTTGCAAATACACAGAGTGAAGGGAGAATAATGAAACAATAGCCTTAGAAAACCCTCCGCCGAGCAGATTAATAGTGGTAGTTATTAGTTGTACCTAGGCCATGTGAATAGAGTGATGTGGTAGAGACACAATAGGCACGGTGGTCAAGCGATGGCCCAAAGAATTATGTTATAGGACACCATAAATGTCTCAGGCAGGGTTTATTTAAGTCATGACAGTCTTACCCCTGCGGAACTCTTATCAATTTATGGTGAGTGCAATGATAGTCCATTTAGGGTTATAGTTTAGTCTTTCCTTCTCGTCTAGTTATGGGTTACTCTTACCTATCAGATTTTTTAGACATTGTGCCAAAGTTGGTTATCATGGGAGCATCAAACGATAAGAAATGAAACCACCTGTACCAACCATATAGTCACAACCTTTCAGAGATTTAATGCTTATACGTACTAGCGTCATATTAGAAATAACTATGTATAAATTAACTATGTATAATAGAGACATTTCACATACGACCTATGGATTAAACAATACATTATCCTAGGGGTCGTTACATGTATATATGTAATTCCATAGTATGCACTATGTTATTTTGGTCCGAGTAGAATGGAGTTACCAAGGTGAATACAATTGTTTATTTATCAAGATACTCTTTCACCCTCTTTTTTGAGGATAGGATTGAGTTAGTCATATATATATATACATATAACTTGCACCTGTGTCAAGAAAATGGTAAATGTAAGTTGAGGAAGATATAATAAGTAACATAATTACTCTGTATTTATAGTTAAGGAATGCTTTGAAAGGTATTGTAGGCGAGTGAACAACTCTAACGACCCTAATTAAGAAATAAATAAATAAAAATTGGTAAATTTGGGGTACATTACATATGGTATCAGATAAAAGGTTACAACACTTGGACCTTAAATAGGGACAATTTTGTTTTCTTAGCACATGCTTTCTATTTAATGAAAAACTAACAAAACATTTACTGCTACAAATAGAAAAACATTATTTCTATTTTGATAATGGAAGCACATAATGAAGAGGAGGTCAGTCTTGAGGAGAATCCTGAGCAAGGACCTACTAGATAAATTGGATAGAACAGTGAAGGAAGTTCTGCCACCCAGGTTCTGGAAACCATGAAAAACCTCATTGTGGAACTACAAGTTTTCAAGGCAGACAATGAGGAACTGAAAAAAGCACAACAAGAACAGTAGGAAATAAATGAAGTACTGTTGCAAATCATAGTAACAAAGAAGAGCCCAAAAGACAATAGCTAGGTAGAAGAGGTCAGTAAAAGGGCCTTCAAGAATTATGGTCCTGAAGTGCAAAAAGGGTACATCTCTTTCGAAGGTACATCATCAACAGAAGATAAAATAACCATAGGAAGGAAGATGAAATAGGTGGACCATCTAGAGGGAGAATTTAAGAAAATCAAACTGTCCACCTTTGATGGGGAATCCACAATAGGGGAGGAGGTTGAAGCATAGTTACTAGATATAAAAAATTATTTCCAAATCTACAATTATTCCAGCAACATGAAGGTCAGAATGGCCATCTATAACTTGAAAGGAAAAACAAGTATATGATTGCAGGACCTGAAGTTGGCCAAGGGCCTAAAGGAAAAACAGATGGAGTGGTATGATTTCAAGAAATACTTCAAGAAACATTATTTGTCAGAAAGTTACTATGAAAGAAATACCAAAAAGTTTTATGAGCTACGACTTGGTCAAATGACTATAGATGACATGATAAACAAATTCTTGGAATTACTAAGGTCTGTGTATTATATCTAGGAGGACAAAGTAAACATTGAGTGGTTCTTAAGCTGCTTACCACAGTCCTATAAGGAAATAATCGAGTTTGACAATCCCAAGAGCTTAAGAGAAGTTTTCAAAAAGGCCCGAATGTGTTATGATCAATGCAAACAATAGTCTAAACTTACCAAGGTGTGGAAAGACAAGGAACATGACATAATTAATCAGAGGAAGAAGGGCTATCAACCAACACCTTTCCAGAATGCAACAAAGAGATTTCCAAGGAAATATTTTCACTCCGATAACCAGAACACCCAAGGAGGAGGTAAACCAGTTAATCTGGGAACCAAGAAGTTTGAGGACAACCCCAAAGAGCCGTTAAAATGTTGGGAATGTGGAGAACCTCATTTAAGGAGGAATTGTCCACGTCTAAATTTTGTAGCAAGGACCAAAGTTCAGAACCTACAAGAGGCCTATACAGTGGGAGAAGTGGGAAGAAGCAGACAAAGGATTAACGCAACCATGGATGCCTGACAAGCTAACCACCACTCCATTGTAGTGGAAGTTGAAGGTAAAATTAACAATAATTTTGTTTTTTTTTTAATTGATCCAGGAGCTACTTTGAGTTATGTTTCTCCTCGTATAGTGGATTCAAATAAACTTAAGAAAATAAGACATGCAAAATATTGGCTAGTACAACTAGCAACAGGAACAAAAATAAAAGTAATTGATTTCATTTCTAACTGTGAGTTCAATTTAGGTGGTCAAAACACAAAGATAAATCTAAATATTCTACTGTTAGGGTCTTATGATATAATTATTGGAATGGACTGGTTAGAAAGGAAAAAAGTATTTTTGGATTGTTATGAAAAATCACTCACCTACAAATACAAAAACAACACTGATAGGACATTACAAGGCATACAAAAACAAGTTTCACTTAGGCAGATTTCAACAATGCAATTTATGAAGTGCATGAGAAAAGGTTTTCATATTTATGCTATCCAAGTGACAAATCTGTTGGAAAAAGAAAATAAACATAGCCTGGAAGATTTTTTCATCTTACATGATTTTAGAGATGTGTTTGTTGACGAAATACCTGAACTGCCCCCAAGAAGAGAGATGGAATTTTCTATCAATCTGTTGCCTCGTTCAACCATTATATCTAAGGTGCCCTCTTGAATGAGTTTACCCGAATTAACAGAGTCAAAGATTCAACTACAAGAACTGTTGGACAAGGAATACATCAGGCCAAGTGTCTCGCCATGGGGAGCACTAGTCCTTTCTGTTAAAAATAAATACAGAACTCTAAGATTATGCATTGATTACAGTCAGTTAAACAAAATGACTGTTAATAACAAATACCCTCTATCTAGAATCAATGATCTTTTTGATCAAGTAGGTGGGGAAAATATTTTTTCTAAGTTGGATTTAAGATCTGGTTATCACCAGGTTAGAATAAAGGATGAAGACATAAGTAAAAAAACATTCAGGACAAGATATGGACATTACGACTTTGTTGTTATACTGTTTGGTCTCACTAATGCACCAACAACATTTGTGTGTTTAATGAACAATATTTTCAGTCAGTACTTGGATAATTTTGTTTTGGTATTTATTGAAAATATCCTAGTGTATTAAAAAACATAAGAAGAATGCAAAGAACATCTAAGGATAGTATTTCAAACTTTAAGAAAACACAAATTGTATGCTAAATTCGACAAATGTGACTTTTATCAAAAGAAAATACAGTACCTAGGACATGCAATATCTAAAGAGGGTATTGCAGTTGACCTGGAGAAGATAAGAGCCATCATGGAATGGCCTATCCCTAAGGATGTAGCAGACATATCATCATTCTTGGGAATCATCGGGTACTACCATAGATTTATAGAGGGATTCTCTAACATTGCATACCCTATCACATCCCTATAGAAGAAGGGAACCAAGTTTAACTGGTCACAGAAATTTCAGAACAGTTTTAATAAGTTAAAGGAATTGTTAACAACCACACCCATTTTAAGGGTAGCAGACCTGGATAAAGACTTCACAGTCTACGTGGATGCCAAAAAATAAGGTTTGGGAGGTGTCCTAACTCAATAAGGGTACGTTATTTGTTACGAGTCCCAAAAACTAAAAGAGCATGAACGAAACTACGTCACTCATGACTTGGAGTTAGTAGCTGTCATCCGTGCATTAAAAAGGTGGTGACACTATACAATGGGCATAAAAATTTTGTTGCTAACTCATAACAGTGGCATGAAATTCTTGTTTAGTCAACCAAACCTTAACGCAAGGCAAGAAAGATGGTTGGTCTTCTTGAGCAAATTCTATTTAGAGTTAAGACACAACAAGGGTAAGGAAAAAAAAGTGGCATATGCTTTAAGTAGAAGAATTCATGGGTTGTTTGAGATAAACATTAGCACAGTAGAAAGAGACATTGAGCAAATGATAACATATACAAGTAATAATGATGAAAAATACATTAAAATAGTGGTATATTTACAAAATAATGCAGAAAATTTAGATATAACAGATATAAGTTTGGAAAGAAATGGTCTACTGAGATTCAAAAACAAATTATATATAGCATATTTTGTTGAACTAAAGTTAACAGTTTTGGATGAAGTACAAAAGAAACCATGTTCTGGTCATCCGGGATACCGGAAAATGGTAACAACACTGAGGAAGTTACTTTATTGGCCTAATATGAAAGGCGAGACAACATAATAGTTTTCTAAGTGCCAAGATTTTTAACAGGTGAAGGTTGAACACTAGCACCCGACCGACCTGTTGTAGCCTCTACCTATACTGGAATGGAAATGGGAGACTATATTACTATATTTTATCACAGGTTTGCCTAGAACTCAAAAACATAATTATTCAATTATGGTAGTAATTGATAATCTTAGCAAGTCTGCACATTTTATTCCTGTAAAATCTACTTATAAATCTATTAACATCATTGAAATATTCATGAAGGAAATTTTTATACTGCATGGTATTCCTAAAATGGTGATTTCAGATAGAGATGTAAAATTTATATCTACGTTTTGGAAAGAATTGTTTGCAGGGTTGAATACTAACTTGAATTTCAACACAAGATACCATCCACAAACGGATGGGCATACTGAATGAATTAATCAAATAATGGATGATATGCTACGAATTTACGTAAGGAAAAAACCAAGTAAGTGGGAAGACTAACTACACTTGGTGGAATTTTCATACAATAATGGTTACTAGACATCATCTAAAATGAGCCCATTCGAAGTACTGTAAGGAAGAAAGTGTACAACTCTAATTAGTTGGGATAACCCAGTTGACAGACTCATGGTGGGACCAAAAATGCTCCAGGAAATGGATAATATGGTAATAAAAGTACAACAAAATTTAAAAGAGGCACTGGACAGACATAAAAGTTACGCGGAACTGAAAAGAAGACACTAGGAATTTCAAGTTGGAAACCACGTGTATTTAAAAGTCAAAGAAACAAGAAGTTCATTAAATCTAGGAAATTGTTCCAAGTTGGCCCCCAGGTTTTGTGGCCCTTTCAAGATCTTAGCTCGAATTGGATTCGTGGCATACCAACTTGCACTTCCCGCAAATCTGAAAATTCATAATGTATTTCATATTTCTTTGTTAAAAAAATATGTTCATGATCCTACTCACGTGATCGATTGGAACATGGTGTAGGTGGAAGTAGAAGGCAAGTTCCAAGAGGAACCTCTATTCATTATGGATAGGAGATAAATAGTACTACGAAACAGAGTCGTCGCCTAGGTAAAAGTGCAATGGAATCACTTTAGTCATGAGGAGGCCACTTGGGAATTGGAGGAAGATTTGCAGAAATATTATCCAACCTTGTTCCGAGAAAGGAACGAACATTGAGGACAATGTTGTACTGAAGGGGGAAAGGATGTAATATCCCCCAAAATAAATTATTATTGAATTTTGAATACACTTAGGAATTTATTTTCGTTTTTGGAAAATTCGAATTTGGAAAATTATTGCCATTTATGGAAATTCTGAATTTGGAATTTAGTTAATAGTAATTTATTATTATGAGTGTTGGGAAAATATTTTATTTGCCCAACCAATGCTTTGACTATGACATTTGTAAGAAACAAATACTTTTATATTTATTGTTGAGAGACGAATGGAACAACCAGGTTGAAATCAAATGCCATGACTCCATGAGTGGGGAACATGTTTGAACTACCTCAGAGATGAATTTTACAATTGGAAAATCTAGAATTTGACCATTGGCAGCCCCTAAAGATCAGGGATTTGTAAATATGTGAAAATTCCCAAGGGGGAAAAGACCTAGGCAGAAGATGCTTTTGCATATATAGCATATGGGAGGAGGCAAGACGTTGTAGATTATGCTAGGGGAAAGGAATAATCACTTGTTGTTATGAGCACTATTTTCTGAGTGTGATGCAAGGAGAAAATTATTGATCTGAAAGAGGACTATAGCTAAGGAGGAGTTTTGGAGTTCGCCCTCATGGATTCGTGATCAGGCTAGGTGGCGAACGGAGCAAGTAGTTTGGTTGTTTTGTTCTATGGTTGGATGGAACTTGGTTGCTCCATTTGTTGTCTCGGTACTTTCCTTAGATATGTCCACCTATTGATCCCTTGTTGATTTGTTTGTTTGTTGGTTAATGATTGGTAAAATGAAACGAATTATAGAATAATCGTTTACAGTGTAAATTTATTCAGTGAGTAGAGCTAAGAAAGCCACTATGTGGGATAGTTGTTGATGAATGTGTAAAATTTTATTATCCAAAGTAATGTACTCTTTGAACAACAATAGGAAAACAAATATCAGTTCGATTTGTTTTTTATATTAGAAATATTTGGTATAAGTATGAATGTAGACTCAATTATAAGCCTACATAAGGATTTATTATAGATGGCTACAGGTCGAATAACCGAAGTACAAATCTATAGGAAATGCCTGTGTGTGTTTTTATATGTTGCAGAAATCTAAACAAAACAGGAGTATTACTGTGTTAAGCATAAACCATACTCTGTCTGTCGATATATATATATATATATATATATATATAAGTGTGTATAGATATTTGCTTAAGGAATATTTAAATTGTACAAATACTAATGAAGTGTTGAAGTGAATACCAGAATAGAGAAATACATGTATACACGGCATAAAATTATAGTTCTTGATACCATAGTAAACAATAAATGAACTTCCAGTGTTATATACAACATATTACAGAGTTTTCTCAATATATAACAGTATTCATTGAGTTGTAGGAAACTCCGTACAACCTTTTATATTAAGAAAATGAATGATCTATATAGATAGAGGTTGTTGATCCATATTGTTGGACAACTAATTGGGGGGTTGAATCAATTCTTACTATGCTTAAACAATTTTGCCCATTTTAAACTCTTTTCTGAACACATAATGACAGTCACTATGATGTTGGGAAGTAAGAAATAGAATGCTAAACATCAATCACACACATGAAATATACAGAGACAGATATTTCCTGAGGAAACCCATAAAGGGTAAAAACCTCTTCTTCTTGATATGATAAGTAATCTTTGCAGTTTTTACATTATCATACTTATGAGATCCAACTCATTGTGAGGCTACCACCTGTATCTTGAAAGATGCAACTTGTTGAGAGCACCAACTCTCTGGTTTTTCTCGCACCCACTAGAAGGAAGCACCAACTCCCTGAGAGTTCTAGCACCAACTAGATGGAAGCACCAACTTCCAGTCACACAGGCACCAAACTGTATAAAAGAGAACAATAGTTCTCCCTTGCACCACCCTGCCACCCTAGTTTTTCTGGATGCAACAAGATGGAAGCTACAACTCCCTATGTTCAAGCACCCACTTGAAACTCTAAGGACAACAATCCTCCCTAGAACCTCCCTACCACCCTGATTATAAATATTTTCTACTAAAACTTATTACAGTGATGCAATGTTCATCAATGGCTTACCAGTATCATCATTGTTCTTCTACACTATTCTTCTTTGCCTGCATCAGTGTCTCTATGCTTGCATCTTCTGATCTTTTTTATATTCTTCTCTATCTGTGCATGTGCACCTCAACTTTATCTTCTTCTCTCAGATATGCATCTTTGTTCCTCGCTTCTTCTACGGTTCACCTCCTGCACAACATGCTTATACATGCATGCATCACGCACAATCACATCTCCCATCTCCTCCTTGTTATGCATTTTTATATTCTCTATGCACCTTATGCCCTCTCATGTGCAATGCCTCTGAATTCTCTTTTCAGTGACATTGTTTTTACCCAATAAGTTATTCACTACATCTCTACCTCACACCCCCATAGCTCCACCGCAACATCACATCCCTTCACTGATCTGCATGCGTTTCTCACATCAATACATCTCATGATCATCATAGCAACTCTTCATCTTCTCTGGCGGTTTTGTTTCCTATGAGTTCATCATCAATGGTCGTTACCTCGAGACTCTTCATCTCCTTTGGCAGTGACCCTACATCTCCTCGAATTCTCTGGCAGATGCAATCACTTCATTATGGCAGTTACTGAGAGAACCTTTGTGTGTTCAAGTGTTTCACGCCTTTTCCCTTTCTGAGAAATGTACACAATGGGCACTTTCTCTTATCGCTAAGCCCCTTCCTTTCACATTACCATCGGCGGTGACCAAGCGCTTATTCAAAAGGGAACTTTGCACTTTCTCGTTTCGCGAGTTTGCTATGAGTCACTCTGACTCTTCCAACTCCCAATTATGAAATATATCCTAGCTACGCTAGCTCTTTCCCCTCACGTGACTGCCAATGGTAACCACCAGCTACACCAACAGGCGCTTTGTGACTTCATGTTTTGGGGATTCTGTCGTGAGTCTCCTTGACTCCTTCAAATCCATGTATCCAAAATGGAGCCTAGCTGCGCTAGCTCCTTCACTTCTCTCCCATTGTTGTGACAACTAATTGTGACTGGGGGCCAAGCATGAGGGTGCTTCATGATTTTGCGAATTCACAGGCCTTTGTCATGACTGATCAATAGTCCACGATCCTAGGTGATCCGACGGTCTAGATCTTACCTTCAAGACTCGAGACTTAGTTCTTTCTTGTGACAGATCAACGATCTAGAACCCTTTGTGATCCGACAACCCATAACTTTTTTGTGACTTCACATTTTAGAGATTTTGTAGTGAGTTGAATCCAAAACTCCCGATATACGAAACTCTAAAATGGATTCATATCAAATCAATTGTCGAGATTCCTCGGTGATTCGACGACTATCCTCTTCTCTAAGACTTCATCCTTTGGGATTTTGGGGGAGTGTTGATGGTAAAAATCTGGAAGCAAAACTCCTGGAGTGACGTAACTCTTGCATCACTCAATGACGTGTCATGAGCCGAGTGGCTACCATGTGTCACTTAGATTTGTAATATTCACGTACTTGAAACGTTGAATCATCTTGACACTTGTCCTTGTATGATTTCCCCACGTGTCCTGGCTAACGCAGTCTGCCACCTGTCCTTGCTGACGTGGTATTCCACATTCACCTCCTAGATCTGATGACCCAAATTAGTCCTTGATCCAATGGCTCAAATCATAATGCGATTTCACGAGTTGGAATGTTTGTAGCACTTCCTTCCATTGACTTTCTAGTCAGCAAAATGTTGATCTCTCGCCACGTGTCCTCTGGATCAAATAGTCCTTAGGATTTCATGTTTCGCAATATTTGTGGACTGTTCATCTCAGGGATGATTTTAAGGATGGAAATTTATTTTAAAATGTAGAAACCTTCACGAATCTTACTAATCCTTCATTTGTCAACTATAAATGTTTGGCGATATTTTTGTAAAAATATTCAAATTTCTAAGTATTTTATATAGTTTTATAAAATTTTGGTGATTTTTAAGATAAAATAATTTTATCCTATAGAATTTGGGCGAATCATTTTCAAAATAGAGAATCTTTTTTTGAAAAAACCATGGAAAATTAGCCCAGGAGTGAAATTTAGCCCCTAAAATCATCCCTGGTTCATCTACTACCACGTATCCTCTTTGACGATGGACAGTCCCCTTGATTTAGAGACTTTGTAAGCTAGCTTCACCTTACACTTAACAATTGTGCACGTTCTTCTATATCCAATGACGGTCGGTCCTCGCACTCAGATCTGTTCTCCTTCTCTGCGTGCTCCTCCTATCTAGACTCTGATCTGACGACCATCGGGAAATCGAGATGGGTGATCCAAAAATCATTGTTTATCTTCCTCCCGAGCTTACACATCCTTGCTTCTTGGAATAATTTCTAAGTTTCAAATATTGTGAAACATTTTCTCATCCTGCGAATCCTTCTCTTAGTCCTCAGCTGTACTTCTAGAAGGCACACGGTGTTATCTCTTATGAGCTTTGATATCTTATCTAGCTTGCTCTTTTATGTCTTCACTATTGTTCTTGTGCCATCGACACTGCACTGCTGATATTTCCATCAATGACAAGCACACTTCTGCCTACAAACATGCCAAAAATCTCCCCCTTTGGCATTAATGGCAACCCTAAACGACTGCACTATTCTTCTTAAATCTCCAACTCTAGCAAACATGCATCCACACTTTTTCTCCCCCTTTGACATCTATGTCAAAGAAAAAAACATGCTCCCCCTGAGCTATTGTAGTACTTTTCTGAAGGTATCATATATTCAACCAACACATACTCCCCCTGACAGGATGGACTCTATTAGATTGATAGTGAGGTCACGCCCAAATTCTAGCGTAGATACTCAAACTGATCTTGTGCAAGCGGTTTAGTGAAGATATCAACAATTTGATCTTTGGATGGAATATAATGCAAAGAAAACACAAAGTTGGTTACCTGTTCCCTCAAGAAGTGATACTTTATGGGTATATGCTTGGTCTTGGAGTGGAAGACATGATTCTTTGACACACTAATTGCACTAGTATTATCACAATGGATTTGAATCGATGCAGTATAATTTATCCCCAACTGTGCAAGTCTTTGAATCATCCACAATACTTGGGTAAAACAAGTGGCAGTTGCAATGTATTCAGATTTTGTAGTTGATAAGGAAATGGAACCTTTCTTCTTTCTCAACGACACTACTAGAGAATCTCCTAAGAAGAACGCACCTCCACTCATGGTTTTCCTTTCATCCACGCAATTAGCCTAGTCAGCATCTCAGTAGACTAATAGTTTAAAATTTGATTCCTAGGATACCATAGAACATAGTCCATTGTTCCTTTCAATTATATGAATATTCTTTTGACAGCTTACAAATGACTCTGTTTAGGTGTGGCCTTGATCAAGGGATCAAATTTTGCTCAAAAATTCAAAGTGCTCGGAATCACTTCAAATCAGACGAGCACATAGGCCTCATCGTTTTGAACCCAATGAAACTCATTTGGGTTCAAACGGACGTCAGGAGTGATAGATATCACGATTTGTTTGAATCGTTAAATAGGTAAAAAAAGGACGCTAACTGGGCAGTCCATACAGGCTGACGTGGAAGAGGTCGTACAGGTGACATGGCATGAGGTATGCTGACAGAGAAGCTGGTGATTTGGAAATCATCTATTGGCCGGTATGGTCAAATGACATTTAGACATGTGGCATCATTTTGACAAGTGTTTGGGTGCCACATGGCACCTCCTTATTGACAATGGTTTGTTATTCAAAATTTTATGGAGTTCATGGGGTTTGAACCCTGGACCTCCCCTATGGTTCCACACTTTGGTAGAGTGTGGTCTACTACTAGCCCACACGGTGTTCCTTATATACCATATGTGTTTTATTATATTTAAAATGTATTGAAATGTGATATGGGGGCGTCTGGGCTGGGGCTTAGCCCCAGCCCCGGTCGCATACATTTTAAACCACATGACCGATACATATATATATATGGAGCATGGGTTTTCAAATGTTATCCCGTGGTTATATGTGTGACCGCATGCAACCACAACAGAGAGCGCGGGAGTTTGATACGGTTGAGTTTTTGTGCTAGCCCGAGGTCATATGGTGACCGCATGTGCTCGAGTTTGACGGTTAGGGGTTGGTGCGCCCATAACCGTCCTACAGTTTGCACCATTTGCATGGTTGCATTTGGTACCAGGTTTTTACGCTTTAAATAGCGTGTGTGCTAGGTTGAATGAACAAGGGTGCAATTTGTAGATGCAAGGACAACAAGCTTGAAGAGGGGACTTCTAGGAAGCCTAACTTCTTCATTTTTTGGCCAAACGAGGTGTCGAAAAAGCTTAGATAGGGGGTTTTGGATGCTCTGAATCCATTGGAGCAGTCTGTTGGTAATTTTGAGCATTATAAAGCATGTTTTTGAGCACTTTGATCAAATAATAATAATGATCCATTGGAAGCTGGACCAGGAAATGTATCCCAAGAGAGGGGTGAACTCCTTTATCATTTGTTGTGTTATGTGTTTATGTTCATTGATTATGCTATTGTTTATTTGTGTCTTAAATGAGTAAATCCTATTAATGATGTGTTTCAAAGTTGATCCATTTGCTTTTAACACATAAACTTTACTTGCAAATATTTTCAAGATTACAAGTCTTCTTCATTTTTAGATCAAGTTGGTATTAGAGCACTGGTTTTTGAAGACTTGATTATTTGCAAGTGTTTTGTTTTCTAATGCTCACAAGGTTGAAACTCACAAGAGAAGAATGTCAAATTGTGGAGCCAAGTTCTCATCCTTCAAGGAGGAAGCATATAAAATCACCGCAAGTTTCAAGGAGGCATTCATTAAGTATGGCTCATGAAGAAAGTCATGAACATGTTCCTGCAGAAGATGAAGATCTCAAAAAGGCTGTCATGGAAATGAGAGAGATGATGAAGATCTTGATGGAAAGGAATGTAGGTTTGCAAGGTGAAGGCTCCAACCCTTCAAAGCATAAGGGAGATAGTGGTGATAAAACTCCAAATGGAAATGGAGGGAATGGTGCTTCTCCACCACCCTCTCCTCCATCTTCTTCTTCTTCTTCTACCAATTCAAGACCTCTTCCGAATTCTCCAAAGGGACATGGTAAAACTCCTTTGCAAATTCCTTCATTAAAGATTGATATTAAATTTGAATTGCCAATATACAATGGAGAAGTTAATGCAGAGAAATTAGATAATTGGATACGTCAGATTGAGGTATATTGTAGAATACAAAAAATTCAAGATGATGAAACCAAAATTCAACTTTATTCTTTAAGATTGGATAGTGCAGCACTCATTTGGTGGGAATCCAAGACTCAGGAGGACATGCAGAAGCATGGTAAAATTTTAATTTCTTGGAATGATTTTACTGTTGCAATTAAAAAACAATTTTATCCATTGGCATATAAGCAAAAGGCTACTATGGAATGGCAAAATTTTAGACAAGCTAAAGGATAGAGTGTGCAAAGCTTTACTAAAGAATTTAGGAGAAGAGATTTGGTTTTGGGAGTAGATTTGTCTTCTCAAGAAACTTTACTCAAATACATTGGAGCTTTACATAGTTATTTGAGGCATACTATACTCATGTTTAATCCTTCAAATCTAGATGAAGTTTGTGTTCAGGCTACTCATTTGGAAGAAAGAGGAAAGAACGACACTCATGAGGGTAACAAGAAGAATTTCAGCCATGGAGATAAAGGAAAGAAGAAGTTCAAGGGAAATGGAAAAAAGAATGTTGTTGTTAAGAAAGAGGGAGAAAAATTCACATGTAAACATTGTTCAAAAGATGGCCATGATGAAGACCATTGTTGGAAACTTCATCCTGAAAGAAGACCCAAAAAGTTTGGCCACAACAACAAAGGGAAGTCAAAGACTGTTGCAACTGTTCAACATGATTTAGGTTCTGATTCAAGTGATGAAATGAAGATCACAACCATGGGTTATCAAGGTAATGGTTCTATTGCAAGTACTAGTTCTTCAAGTAACAATAATGTCAATGTAACTCAACAAGAAAAAGACAGAATTGAACTTTTTCACATTAGGGTTGTTTCAAAGCATACTAAGATAGATACTCTATTTGATACTGGATCTCAAGAAAACCTTATTTCTGAAGAAACTGTTAAGAAATTAAAGTTGGAAACAATTCCACATCCTA
>JZKD02S0014472.1:838892-875043 GCA_000966675.3 Picea glauca
ACATTGTTAGAGCCCATACAAAGAAGATGAATTTATCACTTATAAATGTGGGACAAATGAAGAGATTAGTCAATGCTAGTAAGATTTTTGTTCTCTTAATGATCAAACCTAAAGATGATATTGAAAATGAAGCATTTCAAGGTTGTGATACAAAGTTGAAATCCGATTTATATGAAGTTGTTACTCAATATGATGAAATGTTTAAAGAACCTAAGGGATTACCTCCAGAAAGGGGAATCCAACATGGAATTCAATTCCAGCAAGATAGTCCTCTTCCAAACATTGGTATGTATAGAATGTCAGTTATGGAAAATGATGAGATTAAAAAACAAATTCAAGAGTTGCTCGACAAAGGGGTTATTGTACCAATCTCATCTCCATGTAGATCTTCAATTGTGTTAGTGCCAAAGAAAGATGGTATGTGGCGTATGTGTGTTGATTTCAGGGCTTTGAACAAAATTACAGTTAAGAATCGTTATCCTCTTCCTAGAATCGATGATTTGCTTGATCAATTAAAGGATGCTAAATATTTTACTAAGTTAGATTTGAGAAGTGGATATCATCAGATCGGAATTGCCGAGGGAGACACATGGAAGATAGCTTTTAAAACCAAGCAAGGTTTGTTTGAATGGATGGTAATGCCTTTTGGACTTTGCAATGCACCTGCTACTTTCATGAGAGTTATTAATGATGTCTTAAGGCCTTTTCTAGATGATTGTGTTATTGTCTATTTAGATGATATTTTGATCTTTATCAAATCTCGTGAAGAGCATGTTAGACATGTGAAACAATTTTTTGATGTTTTGAGAAAAGAACAGTTGTTTTTGAAGTTGTCCAAATGTGAATTTGGAAAAACTTCACTTATTTACTTAGGGCATATTGTTGGTGGAGGCGAATTAAAAATTGATCCCTCCAAGGTCAAAGTCATTTTGGAATAGCCCAAGCCCAACAATGTGACAGAGGTAAGAAGTCTTTTGGGAGCAGCCCAATATTGGAGGAAGTTTATTGCTAACTTGTATTCCATTGCAGCTCCATTACATGATGTGACAAGTGTCAAGCAAGTTTTTCAATGGGGAGGAAAGCAATAGAAGGCTTTTGATACTTTGAAAGAAAATATCAGTTCAGCGCCAGTTCTTGCACTTCCAAATTTAAGACAACCTTTTGAAATCCAAACAAATGAAAGCAATTATCCAATGGGAGCAGTTTTGTTACATAAAGGTAAGCCCATTTGTTTTCATTCTGAAACTTTTAATGGTGTCGTGATTAATTATCCTACTTATGATAAAGAATTATATGTATTGGTACAAAGTGTGAAAAAATGGAAACATTATTTGTTGGGGAAAGAAACCATTGTTCACACCGATCATCAACCATTGCAATACTTACAATCACATACAAAGCTACAACAAGCTAGGCACTTCAGATGGATGGATTTTCTTCAACAGTTTCACTTGGTCATCAGGTATAAGAAGGGAATTTATAAAAAAGTCGTTGATATGATTTCAAGGCCCATTATTAGTGCTTCCATTATTTTTAAGCATAGTCCTATCATGTATGAAAGTTATGTTGAGAAATATGCTTTGGACACTGATTTCAAAGAAGTATATGAAACTTTGTGCCACTCTAACCATGTTGAAGAATTGGATTACCATGTGCATGATAATATTTTCTATCATTTTGGCAAGTTGTGTATTCCACAAGGGGAAAGAATCAACATTATAAGAGAAGCACATTCTTCTCTTATTGTTGGTCATTTTGGTGTAGGCAAGACAATGGTTAATTTGCAAAGATATTGCTACTGGCCTAAAATGAATGAAAGTGTTTCAAGATATGTTCGAGGATGTTCATTGTGTGCCACAAGTAAACCTAGCAATCGAAAGTTGGGTTTGTATACTCCACTTCCAGTTCCTTCTCGACCTTGGGAAAGTATTTCCATGGATTTTGTAGGTGGTCTACCTATGTTGAGACGAAATCATGGTTATCTTTATGTTGTGGTTGATCGATTTAGCAAGATGTGTATTTTGATGCCTTGTACTAAGCAGGTTACAGCTGAAAAAACAACACAAATGTTCTTTCAAAATGTTTGGGTGCATTTTGGATTGCCTAAGTCCATTATTTCTGATCGGGATTCTCGATTTGTTGGAAGTTTTTGGTCGATTTTATGGGCACTCATGGACACCAAACTTAAAAAGAGCACATATTTTCATCGACAAACAGATGGTTAGACAGAGGTGGTAAATCGAAAAATGGTGCATCTTCTTCGTGCTTATTGCAGTAAGCATCCTAAACTTTGGGATGAGCATTTACAATACATTCAACATGCTTACAATCGTGTTAAGCACTCTTCGACTCAAAGGTCGCCATGTGAAGCATGTTTTGGCTATTTGCCGAAATCTCCTTTATATTTTATCTTTGGGAAGAATATTGCTATCGATGTTCAATATGACATTGATAGCGCAAAAAAGTTCATTGAACAAATTCAGTCGATATATCAAGTGGTGCAAGAGAAGTTGGAAAAGAGTCAAGCCAGGTACAAGACGAGACATGACAAGCATCGTGTTGATCAAAGTTTCCAAGTTGGAGATGAAGTTTGGCTTTACATCAGTAAGGAGAGACTTAAAGGAGAAGGTAAAAAATTGAAACCGATTCGATATGGTCCTTTCAAGATTATCGACAAGATTGGTAACAATGCCTTTCGTTTAGATTTGCCTCCTTATATGAAAATGTATGCAGTTGTTAATGTTGAGAATTTAAAATTGTATGAGCCTCCATTGATTGATGATCATGGAGAGCATGTTCAGATCCCTTCTATAGATGATTTTTCCCTAGAATATATTACATAACTATATGAAGACACAATCCTTGACAGGAGAATGTGAACTTCAAAATGAGGAAATGTGGAGTATCTTCGAGTTGGTCTTAAAGGTACCAATCCAAGAAAATCCAAGTGGATTGAGGTTGGTAGGGTGAGGGAACTATACCCTCATCTTCACATAGACTGAATATAGTCTTTTGGAGGTCCAAAAGCTTCCCAATGGGGAGGTGTGATTAGGGTATCAAATTTTGCTCAAAAATTCAAAGTTCTCGGAACCACTTCAAATTGGACAATAGCGTAGGCATCATCGTTGCGAACACAACACAACTCGTTTGGGTTCAAACAGACGTCAGGAGCGAGAGATATCGCGATCTGTTCGAATCGTTAAATAGGTAAAAAAATGATGTTTATTGGGCAGTCCATACAGGCTGACGTGGCAGAGGCCGTACAGGTGATGTGGCATGAGGTACGCTGACAGGGCAGCTGGTGACATGGCAATCATCTATTGGCTGGTATGGTCAAATGACATTCAGACACATGGCATCATTTTGACAAGTGTTTGGGTGCCACGTGGCCCAGTCATGGGCTGCCATGTGGCACCCCGTTATTGACAATGGTTTGTTATTCAAAATTTTATGGAGTCCATGAGGGTCGAACCCCAGACCTCCCCTATGGTTCCTCACTTTGGTAGAGTGTGGGCTACCACTAGCCCACACGGTGTTCCTTATATACCATATGTGTTTTATTATATTTAAAATGTATTGAAATGTGATATGGGGGCGTCCGGGCTGGGGCTTAGCTCCAGTCCCGGTCACATACATTTTAAACCACATGACCAATACATATATATATGGAGCACATGTTTTCAAATGTTATCCCATGGTTATATGTGTGACCGCATGCGACCACAACAAAGAGCACGAGAGTTTGATATGGTTGAGTTTTTGTGCTAGCCCGAGGTCATATGGTGACCACATGTGCCCGAGAGTTTGACGGTTAGGGCCTTGCGCTCCCATAGCCATCCTACAGTTCACACCGTTTGCTAGGTTGAATGAACAAGGGTGCAATTTGTAGATGCAGAGACAACAAGCTTGAAGGGGGGACTTCCAGGAAGCCTAACTTCTTCGTTTTTTGGCCAAACAAGGTGCCGAAAAATCCCATCTAGGGGATTTTGGACGCTCTGAATCCATTGGAGCAGTTTGTTGGTCATTTTGAGCACTTTGAGAAAATAATAATAATGATCCATTGGAAGCTGGACCAGGAGATGTAGCCCAAGAGAGGGGTGAACTCCTTTATCATTTGTTGTGTTATGTGTTTATGTTCATTGATTATGCTACTATTTATTTTCATCTTAAATGAGTAAATCCTATTAATGATGTGTTGCAAAGTTGATCCATTTGATTTTAACACATAAACTTTACTTGCAAATATTTTCAAGATTACAAGTCTTCTTCATTTTTAGATCAGGCCTAATACCTTCCTACGATTCCAACAACATGCATTATGTCTGGACGAGATGTTGTTATGTACAACAGGACACCTATCATATACCTATATGAAATCTGATCAACATTAGGTGAGTCATCATCCTTGCTTAACTTACATCCAGTGACCATAGGTGTGCTCATAGGTTTAGAATCTTCCATTTGAAACCTTTTCAACATTTCCCTTAGATATTTTTCTTGAGAGAGAAATATTCCTTCAGACCTTTAAGTAATTTGTAGACCCAGAAAAAATGATAGTTCCTCTATCATAGAAATTTCAAACTCAGACTGCATGGTAGAAGAAAACCGTTGTACCACTGAGGCATTATTACTACCAAATATGATGTCATCTGCATAGACCAAGACAATGAGAAAATCATTACCTTCTGTTTTGATATATAAATTGTTGTCAACTATTCCTCTCTTGAATCCTTTGTTTTGTAGATACATATCCAATCTGTGATACCAGGCACGAGGAGTTTTTTTTAACCCATATAAGGATTTCTTCATCTTGTAGACAAATTCAGGGTTATTTGACAGTTGGAAACCTTCTGGTTGTTCCATATAAACTTCTTCTTTTAGATCTCCATTTAGAAAAGATGATTTGACATCCATTTGATAAACTTTAAACTCCTTATGACAAGCATAGGCAAGAAACATTCTAATAGCTTCTAATCTTTCTACAGGCGCAAATGTTTCATCAAAGTCCAATCCTTCTATTTGAGCATATCCTTTGCAAACCAATATATCCTTATTTCTTACAATATTTCCTTGCTCATTCATCTTATTTTTATAGACCCATTTTGATCCTATTACATTTTTATTTGCTGGCCTCGGAACGAGTTCCCAAGTGTCATTCTTTTCAGTCTGTTCTAGTTCCTCATTCATTGATTTTAACTAATTTACATCTTTATTGGCCTCATTTAATTTCTTGGGTTCCACCATGGATATGAAGGCTATATGTGATTTCTCATTTTTTTTTATTATCATCCCCCTAGTTTGTACACCTTTGTCTTTTTCATCAATTATTTGACTTGCAGGATGATTCTTTTGAGTAATTCTAGAGGAAGAATTCAATGTTGTGTGTTGATTTAAGTTTACCTGAGTATTTTCATCTTCATCTGACTTAGATTCTTCTTGTTCTGATTCTTGGACCTATTCAGCTTCAACTTCATCTATATCCTATGTTGTTGATTCAGTATTGTTCACCTCTCCTACTGGAATTCCTTCATCAACTTTTATGTCAATACATACAACCAATTTATGCATCCTCTTATTATGGCATTGATATCCTTTATTATTTGTATCATACCCTCTGAATATGAATTCATCATCCCTATCATCATACTTGCCAAGGTTCTCATTATTATTTTTTATGTAGCACTTACTCCCAAAGATTTTGAAGTGTTTGATTGAAGCAGGTCTTCCATACCACAGTTCATAAGGTGTTTTTTCACTGTTTGTTCTTAGGTGGTCTTTGTTAAGAACATGGACTATTGTGTGTATTTCTTCTACCCAGTAGGTTTGACCAATGTTCTTCTCATTCATCATTGACTTATCCATTTTCTACATGGTTCTGTTTTGCCTCTCAACTACTCCATTTTGTTGTGGAGTTCTTTGGATTGTGTATTCTCTCTTGATCCCATGTTTTTTATAGAATTCCTTGAAATCAATTGACATAAATTCTCCTCCTCTATATGATTTTACTTCCTTTAACCTCTTGCATGTTTGATTCTCAATTAAATCCTTAAATATTTTAAATTTCCCAGATGCTTCATCTTTTTCTTTGAGAAAAACAACTCAAGTAAGTCTGGACTAATCGTCAATGATCAACATAAAATATTTTTCCTTCCCTGTGACTTCCTGTCTTGATGGTCCACATAAATCCATATGAACTAATTGGAGTGGTTTCTCTGTTGACATAGAGCTCTTGGATTTAAAATGTTTTCTAGTTAGCTTTCCTACCTGACAAGGTTTACACACAGAATCTTGTGGCTTTGATATTCTTGGAAGATCTTTTACTGCCTCAATATTTTTGAGCTTGATTGAGTGTCAAAGTTTAGATGTCCAAGTCTCCTATGCCATAACCAACTTTCATCATGCTTTCTTAGATGAAACTCTTCTCTATCTTCTTTCATCACATATACATTGTTATATGTCCTTATGCCTTTAGCCACAACTTGTCCTAAGTTTATAGGCTTTATCTTGCAATCCTTGGAAGTGAACACCACTTCACATCCTCTATCACATATTTGACTTACACTGATAAAATTATGTTTCATCCCATCAACAAGTAGAACATCCTGAGCTTTTCCTTTTCCATTACTTAAACTTACCATCCCTTTACCCTTGATTTTACCTGGAGCATCATTTCCAAAGGTTATGTTTCCTGATTTTCATTCACTCAGAGATAGAAACTTACCTTTGTCTCCCGTCATATGTTTGGAGCATCCACTATCAATATACCATGGGTTCTTTTGTCTTTGATCTGAAAACACTAGTCCACACTTGTCATTTTATTTCTTCTTCCAAACCTTGACATTTTCAGCAGAAGGATTCAAATCTGGCTCGTAGTTCCTTAAGCGATAGTCTACGGCTTTATGTCCAAAATTATGGCAGGTGTAACATTCTAGTTCATTGAATAAAGGATCATAATGGTTTTTATGCTTAACCTGTGTCCTTTTTCCAGCCATCACATGATTCCCAGTCTTTGATTGTTTGTTACTTGGTTGTATCATTATTTGTTGCGGAAGATATTTATTCCTTGAGTGTTTTGATTTCTCATATCTAAACCTTAAAGAACAGTTTACAACTCTGTGACCAAAGTTAGAACATAAAAAACAATGTCCATAGAAAAATCCTTTGTACCTGGAAAATGGTTATCTTCTTTAAGCAGGTCGATTTCTTCCATGCTAATGATTTCTTTGTTCTACAGTTTCAGTTTTGGTACTTTTTCTTTCGCTCTTCCTTGGCAGATGATTATCTTCCTCTGTTTCTCCATATTTTTTGTTGTCAGTGAATGTAGATTTGACAAACTTGATGGAATCTTTGTTGCTTGGCCGAATACAACTTGATCCTTCTTCATAACCCAAACCAGTTTTCAAATTTGGATTCCTTTGTTGATTCAGAATGTTGGTTAATCCTTCTGAGGCTTTAATGCTTGGAAGATTTTGGAGATACAATGCTTTGAACTTCTCCATATCTTTTATGTTCTTTACTACCTCTTATTTCAAGAATTCAAATCTTGCCTTCTTATCTACTAATTGTTGTTTCAGAATGTCCTCTATTTTCTTTTCCTCTTCTAACTCCACCTTTAGAAGGGAAAAGTCTTCATCATTCTTTTCATACTACATCAACAACTATTTTTGTTTTCTTTTCTCGAGTATGAGTCTATCAATTTCTTCTAAGGCACTGATTATTTCACCTTCCATATCAACCAAAGCTTCTTCATCATTAGCATCACTTCCTATGATTTTATTATCATAATCCTCTTGGCCATAAGCATGAATTCAATTACCTTATCTTCACAAGAAGAGTCATTGTCTGTTTCTTCTGAAGAGTCATCATTGTTTACGCATAAACTTTTTTTTTTATCAAATATTTTGGATTTTTACTTCTTTTCACCTTCAGAATTGTGATCCTTCTTCTTTTGTGGACACTTAGATGCAAAGTGACCTATCTTTCCACAATTAAAACACTTGAAGGGAAGCTTGCCTTGATACTTTCTTGATCCTTTATTTAGTCTTCTCACAAAAATTTTCTCAATTTCATCATGTGATCCAGATGGATATCAGTGGCCACCCACCTTTTCCAACTGGCTCAAAACAGTTTTCTAACAATTTTGGCAATTTACTATTTTTAGCAACTTTAACTTCTGGGGCCATTCTAAGGGACTAAATGAAGGTTTTTTGGGATAGATCTCCTCAATTTTAGCCAAAGGAATGATTGAGGCTCCAAAATGAATCTCCTCGATGATACCTTTCCAATAGGATATCACACGCCTAAACTGGACATCGTATGAAAAGGTTACGACCCCGAGAAGTTGATGTACTAACTTACCCAAACAGGGCCCACATGACTTTTGGTGCTTAATCTCCTAGGGTTAGATTTTTGGATGTCTAGGGTTTTTGGCATTCTTGTTTATTGTAAAAAGGCCTTCATATCCTCATTGTAATCTTCTTCTTGCGAATGCATGCTATCATCACATCTCTTCTCTGAGATAAGCCGCCACCATTCCATCAAGCTTGTGTCCACTGCATTTTATAGTTTCATCTTATTTCGTTATTGAATAGAAAGACAGTTTTACTATATCTCTATTATTTTGTGTTAAGAACTTGTTAATAATCTGTATTCATTTCGTTCTTCTCATAAAATACATATCAGTGTTATCAGAGTGGCCTCCTCCTTGTCGTCTTAATGAATGTTCCCAACGAGGTCAGAGTACAAAAAATTGGGTCTCAAGCTTGTTTCTCTTGAGGACAGAAGCTCTCACACGCCCAAGTGACCTCTCATGGAAGGATAAAATAAATATGACCGGACAGGATATCCTTTCAAACTTTTTATTAAGGAAACCCTCATGCAATAGAGGAACGCAATGATGGATAGTTTTGCGGAAATCCTTCGGCAGCTACCAATAGGCGACACATATTCTTCGAATGGAGGCACCAACACCTTCAAGGTACAAATAAACTTTGATATTCGTATATTTTAGGATCACATAGATGCAAATGCCATAGAAAATTGGTTGAATCTACTAGAACTATATTTTTTTGTCCATAACTTTTCGAATAGAGAAAATATTGCTTTTGTGCTCCTCAAAGACATTCCCCATGTCAAAGATTGGTAAGAAACTTTCTATGAGAAAAAGGAAACAAAGGAAACCTAATTATTTTAAGTCACGACCACTTAGGAATCCTTCAAGGATGCTATTAAGGAACAATACTACCCCGTCGAAAGTTATGACGACCTATATACCAAATGGACCACACTGCGGCAAGAAAGAGACCAAGCAGTGCCAGATTTAACAAATATCTTCCATACCTTGAGCACCAAGTTGGGTATCAAAGATTCAAAGTGACATCTGGTGCTAAAGTATCATGGTTCTATGCATAGATACATCCAGGATGAAATGGAATTTCTGGACATCTCATCCTTGGGCGTGGCCTAACGATATCTCGTCAAAATCGAGAAGAAGCTCAAACAAAAGACTCGACAATTTGGGCCTGGGAACCCCTCACAACAAAAGCCACGAAAAGTTGGTTCCAACCCATATAACAAAGGGCAGAGCAAATTATGGATAGTATCAAGACAACCAGTCCAAGTCACAAGTAAATAAGGACACCAGAAAGACAAAGAAGCCTCTGAATCAAATGCACATTATGACTCTGAGCCAGAACTAGAAAGGGGAAGACAGATCATTGACGGGAAAACCAGTTCCACAGTTACTACCACCAAGCTAGAGCCTGGTAAACTAGACAAGACATAAGAAGGAGAGCGCCTCTTCCATTCATAGATGTGGGTAAAAGGAACCCTGCTGCACTTGATCATTGATAGCGGTAGCCAGAAGAACCTCATCTCAGCAGAGGTCATCAAGTGACTTTCCCTTCCAACAACGTTGCAACCAAAACCCTACACCATTGGATGGTTCCACCAATGAAGTGTTTTTCGTGTCAGCCAACAGTGTCAATTTTCATACGACATCAAGCCCTTGAAAGACGAGGTATTATGTGATGTTGCTCCTCTCGAAGTTTGTGATGTTCTTTTGGGCCAGCCTTATTTATGGAAACGTCATGTTTTATATGAGTATAGGCCTCGTAGTGTTATTATTACTTTGAACAAGAAATGTTACAGGCTACCCGAGGCAGTCCCACCTAGTGCTATTTCCTTGATCTCTGCTAAGAAATGCAGGAAGGTCATCTATCAGATGGGGAAGTTTGTCTTCTTCATGATTCTCTATCAGAATAAGTGAAAGATCACAGCCATATCTAGGGTCTTTGTGGCTGACCTCTCCACACAATAGAAGCAAGTGAATAAGGTTGTGGAAGAATACTTAGATATCTTCTCCTCACCTACAGGGGTACCTCTACACTGCCAGGTCAAGCACCCCATCAATCTGACCCCCGGTGCACCACTTCCCAATGGGCCAGTCTATCACTGCTCTTTGCTAGAGAATGACGAGATCAAGCGATAGATCCAAGAACTTCTCCACAAGGGGCACATTTATCCTATCTCATCACCTTGTGGGAGCCCAATCGTGTGGTACAGAAGAAAGATGGAACCTAACGACTCTGTATTGATTACTGGGATCTGAATAAAATCACAGTCAGAAACCAATACCTGATTCCTCAAATTGACGACCTCTTTGATCAACTCATGGGGGACAAATACTTCAGTAAGATCGATCTGAAGTCTGGCAACCACCAGGTCCCCATAGAACAGAAAGATGTATGGAAGACCGTCCTCAAGTCAAAGGAAGGCCTTTTTGAATGGTTGGTCATTCCCTTTGGTTTGACAAATGCTCCAACCACTTTCATGAGGATGATGGATGATATCCTACAACCATTCACCAATACTTTTGTAGTGATGTATCTCGATGACATTCTAATTTACAACAAGACTTGGGCCAAACACTTGTAGAATATTGAATAGGTTCTACACACCCTATGGAAACATAAGCTATTTTCCAACTAGGAAAAATGATCCTTTGTCATGGACAGGGTCCATTACCTAGGCTACATCATTGATCTGTATGGTGTACATGTGGATCTAGCCAATATCCAAGTCATCTGTGACTAGCCATCCCCAAAAACACTCACTAAGATTCGAAGCTTCTTGGGCCTTGTCAATTTCTATCGTAGGTTCATGTTTGGATTCTCCCATATTGCATGGGCCCTTAGCCAAATAAACAGGGATGGTGGTAAGGCAAAATTTGTGTGGGGTTGTTCCCAACAATAAGCATTCGATGACTTGAAGCAGCGCTTGTTCTCAACCCTAGTACTTTCACTACCAGTCCTGCAGCATCACTTTGATATCGAGACAAATTCTTTAGACTATGATGTGGGTGTCTTTCTCACTCAGCACGACCACCCCATGGCCTATCATAGTGAGACATTGTCATCTAATCTCCATAAGTACACTAATTACGACAATGAAATGTACTCCATTGTACAATCCTACCGCCAGTGGAGACATTACATTCTTGGGAAGGAGACAGTCATCCACACCGATCATAAGCCACTGCAGTTCATGCATACATAGGGAAAATTGCAGAATGACTGCCATCAAAAGTGGTCCACATACTTGCAACAATTCCACCTCAACATAAAGTATAAAATAGGAAGCACAAATCATGTCGTTGATTACCTTAACAGACCGACAGTCGCAGCATTCACCACAGTTCTCGACTTCTACGACCATGAGACATATGGATGGCCTTAACTCTATGAGACAGACCCTAACATCACCACCACGTACCAAATGTTGGATGAAAATGAAATTGTTGATAATTTTCATCTTCAGGATAGGTTGTTGTGTAGTTTGGGCCATATTTGTGTTCCATCAAGTGAGTGAGCAAAGATGATATGGGAATCCCACTACAGTCAGGTGGCAGGACACTTCGATGTCGAAGAGAAAGTGGTGATGCTACAAAAACATTTCTACTGGCCAAAACTTCGACAGGAGGTCAACAAGTATATCAAGTCCTTCATTTCCTGTGTTATTGCCCAACCAACCACTAAGAAATAGGGACTATATACCCTTGTTCCTACTCCTCACAGACCATGGGTATCCATCTCAATGGACTACATGTCAGGTCTCTTGTCCACTAAGTGGGGAAATGACTCTGTTTTGTGGTTGTTGATCACTTTTCTAAGATGGTGATTCTGGTTGCCTGCAAGAGGAGAATCACAGTAGAGGACACTACCAAGATCTTCTTTGAACACATTTTGGAATCCAACAAACCATTGTCTCATATCAGGATAGTCGATTTATCAGCACATTCTAGTCGAGCCTCTGGTCACTACTAGACACCAAACTCACCAAATACATGACCTTCCACCCTCAGAGGGATGGCCAAACCAAGGTTTTAAATCAAATGATTGTGCATATCCTTCGCATGTATAATTTAAATCACTCTCACACATGGTATGATATCCTTCCCTATGTCCAACATAGATACAACCGAGCCCTGCATAGCATAACCGACCACAACCCCTTTTAGGTGGGGTTGGGATTCCAATCATTGGGACCCATAAATTTTTCACTTCCCCTTGCATTCACCTCGACTGACTCATATCCTGCTCCAACTGAAGCTGACAAAGCCAGATGGTTCATTGAGAAGATCCATCACATATGAAAACAGGTTCATGATGTCCTACAAAAGTCTAATGACAAGTACAAACAACACCATGATCAACATCGGGTGCCACATAAGTTTCAGGTGGGTGACAAAGTTTGGTTGCACTTGCAGAAAGAATGCCTTACAGGACCCCATCGGAAGCTTCATCATTTATGGGTTGTACACTATCACCAAGTTCATGGGGGATAATTCTTTTGAGCTCAACATTCCTCCATTCCTTGGCCTACACCCAGTGTTCAACGTGGATCTCCTTCGCCCTTATTTCCCAACATTATTGGACACCTAAGAAGTAGAAGAATAGATGACACCAACATAGCTCAACCTTGACTACATACAATAGGCATCCAATGATCAGATTGTGGACACACATATCAAGGGCACGTGACAACAAAGGATCTAGCTTTATCGAGTCGTCAAAGCAGGGTAGCTCCTTCACCAAGGCAAGTGGCTCACACAAGGTGAAATTCAATAGACATTTCCTCATCTGCTAGGGAAAATCAACGCAATGGATACCATTGATTCCTAATTATGGAGGATTGATCTAGATGGATATCGGTGGCCACCCACCTTTTCCAATTGGCTCAAAATAGTTTTCTAACAATTTTGGCAATTTACTATTTTTAGCAGTTTTAACTTCTGGGGCCATTTTGAGGGCCTAAATAAAGGTTTTTTGGGATATATATCCTCAGTGATATACAAAGGCATGATTGAGCCCCCAAAATTAATCTCCTCGATGACACCTTTCCATCAGGCTATCACATGCCTAAAACTAATATCGTGTGAAAAAGTTACGACCCCTGGAAGTTGATGTACTAACTTACCCAAACAAGGCCCACATGACTTTTGTCACTTCATCTCCTAGGGCTAGGTTTTTGTATGTCTAGGGTTTTTGGCATTCTTTTTTATTGTAAAAATTCCTTCAGAGCCTCATTGTAATATTCTTCTTGCGAATACGTGCAGACGTCACATCTCTTCTTAGAGATAATCCACCACCATTCTAGCAAGCTTGTTTTCACTACATTTTACAGTTTCAACTTATTTCGTTATTGAATAGAAAACTAGTTTTATTGTATCTCTATTATTTTTTGTTAATAGCCTCTTAATAATATGTATTCATTTTGTTATGCTCATAAAATCCGGATGAGTGGTATCAAATCGGTCTTCTCTTTGTCATTTTAATGCATGTCCCCAACGAGGTCGGAATACAAAGAGTTGGGTCTCGAGCTTGTTTCTCTTGAGGATAGAAACTCTCACACGCCCAAGCGACCTCTCATGGTAGGAGAAAAGAAATATGATTGGATAGGAGATCCTTTCAAACTGCTGATTGAGGAAGCCCTCATGCAACAAAGGAACGAGATGATGGATAGTTTCGTGCAAATCCTTCAGCGACTACCAATAGGCAATGCATATTATTCGAACGAAGGCCCCGCCCCCTTCAAGGTACAAATAAAATTTGATATACCTATGTTTGAAGGTCAGATAGACATAGATGTTGTAGACAAGTTTTTGAATCTACTAGAAGGGTATTTTTTTGTCCATAACTTTTCAAATAGAGAAAAGATTACTTTTTCACTCCTCAAAGTCGTTCCCCATGTCAAAGATTGGTGGGAAAATTTCTGTGAGCAAAAGGAAATAGAGGAAACCTCATTATTTTTAGTAACGACCACCTTGGAATCCTTCTGGGATACTATTAAGGAACAATACTACCCTGTCGAAAGTTATGACGACCTGTATACCAGATGGACCACACTATGGCAAGAAAGAGACCAAGTAGTGCCAAATTTCACAAATATATTCAATACCTTGCACACCAATTTGGGTATCAAATATTCAGAGTGACATCTAGTGCTCAAGTATCGTGATGCTCTACATAGATACATCCAGTCCAAAATGGAATTTCTGGACATCTCATCCTTGGGCACAACCTACCGATATGCCATCAAAATCGATAAGAAGCTCAAACAAAAGACGTGGAAATATGGGCCCGGGAACCCCTCACAACAAAAGTCAAGAAAGGGCATCCCCAAACCACAAAAAAAAGGAAAAAGAAAAGATGGACAGTATCAGGACAACTAGTCCAAGACGCAAGAAAATAAGGACACCAGAAAGACAAAGAAGGATACCAGGAAGTGTTGCGACTTCCAGAAGATCCCTTGGCATAACACTACTGACTGCCGCTCAAAGAAGTTGTTGTTGGCCGAAGTGAAAGCCTCTGAATCAGATTCACATTATGACTTTGAGCTAGAACCAGAAAGGGGAATATGGATAATTGACGTGGAACCCAGTGCCATAGTTTCTACCACCAAGCTCTATCCTGGTGAACTAGATGAGCCATAAGGAGAGCACCTATTCCATTCATAGATGTGGGTAAAAGGCACCCTGTTGCACTTCATCGTTGATAGTGGTAGCTAGAAGAACCTCCTCTTAGTAGAGGTCCTCAAGTGGCTCGCCCTACCAACAACGTCGAGCCACAACCCTACACCATTGGATGGCTCCGTCGAGGAAGCAATGTCTATGTCAGCCAATAGTGTTGACTGTCATATGACATCAAGCCCTTCAAAGACGAGGTATTATGTGATGTTTTTCCTCTCGAAGCTTATGATGTTCTTTTGGTCCAACCTTATTTATGGAAATGTCATGTTGTATATGACTCTAGGCCTCATAGTGTTATTATTACTTTGAACAGAAAATTGTACAGGATACCTGAGGCAGTCCCACCTAGTGCTATTTCCTTGATCTCTGCTAAGCAATGTAGGAAGGTCATCTCTTAGATGGGGAAGTTTGTCTTCTTCTTTATTCACTCTCAGAATAAGTGAAATATCACAGCCACATCCAGGGTCTCTTCGATCAACCTCTTCACACAATAGAAGCAAGTAGATAAGCTCGTGGAAGAATACTCGGATATATTCTCCTCACCTACAGAGGTACCTTTGCACTTCTAGGACAAGAACCCCATCGATCTAAACCTTGACACACCACTACCTAATGGGCCAGTCTATTACTTCTCTTTGTTACAGAATGAGGAGATCAAGTGATAGATCCAAGAACTGCTCCACAAGGGGCACATCTGTCCCAACTCATCACCTTGCGGGAGCCCAATCGTGCTAGTACAGAAGAAAGATGGAACATGGTGACTCTGTATTGATTATCGGGCTCTAAATAAAATCACATTCAGAAACCGGTACATGATTCCCCGAATTGATGATCTCCTTGATCAAATCACAGGGGTGAAATACTTCAATAAGATTGATCTAAAGTCTGGCTACCATCAGGTCCCGATAGAACAAACAGATGTATGGAAGACTGCCTTCAAGTCAAAGAAAGGCCTTTTTGAATGGTTGGTCATGCCCTTTGGTTTCAAAAATTCTCCATCCACTTTCGTGAGGATGATGGACGATATTATGTGACCATTAACCAATACTTTTGTAGTGCTTTATCTATATGAAATTCTAATTTACATCGAGACTTGGGCGAAACACTTGCAGAATATTCAATAGGCTCTGCACACCCTACGATAGGACAAGATATATGCCAACTTTGAAAAATGCTCCTTCGACATGGACAGGGTCCATTACCAGGGCTACATCATTGATCAACATGGCATACATGTGGATCCATCCAAGATCCAAGTCATCCATGATTGGCCAGTCCAAATAACACTCACTAAGATTCAGAGCTTCTTGGGCCTTGCCAATTTCTACTGCAGTTTCATGTTGGGATTCTCCCATATTTCATGGGCCCTCGGCCAAATAAACAGGGATGGTGGTAAGGAAAAATTTGCATGGGGCCAGTCCCAACAATAAGCACTTGATGATTTGAAGTAACGCTTGTGCTCAGCCTCAGTAATTTCACTACTATACTTGCAACATCCATTTGAAATTGAGACAGATGCTTTAGACTATGTTGTGGGCATCATTCTCACTCAACAAGACCACCCCGTCACCTATCATAGTGAGACATTATTAGATACTATCCGTAAGTACCCCACTTAGGACAAATAAATGTACTCCATTGTACAATCCTGCCCCCAATGGAGACATTACATTCTTGGGAAGGATACAGTCATCGACACTCATCATAAGACACCGCAGTTCATGTAGACACAGGGAAAATTGCAGAATGACCACCATTAAAAGTGGTCCACATACTTGCATAAATTCCACCTCAAGATCAAGTATAAAATAGGAAGCACCAATCACATCGTTGATTTCCTCCACAGACCGCCAGTCACTTCACTCACCATGGTGCTCGAATCTTGTAGCCATGTGACATATGGATGGCTCCAACTCTATGAGAGAGACCCTAACTTCACCCCCACCTACCAAATGTTGAGTGAAAATGAAGTTTTCGATAATTTCCATCTCCAGGATGGGTTGTTGTGTCATCTGGGCCATATCTGTGTCCCATCAAGTGAGCGAGAAAAGTTGATCTGGGAAGCCCACTATAGTCAGGTGGTAGGACACTTCAGCATCAAAAATACAGTGGTGATGCTACAAAAACATTTCTACTGGCCGAGACATCAACAAGTGGTCAGTAAGTATATAAAGTCCTGTACTGCTTGCACTATTGTCAAACTAACCACTAAGAAACAGGGCATGTACACCCCTCTTCCTACTCCTGACAGACCATGAGAATCCATCTCAATGGAATACATGTTGAGCCTCCGTCGACCAAGCGAGGAAATGACTTTGTTTTTGTGGTTGTTGATCTCTTTTCTAAGATGGCGATTCTAGTTTCCTGCAAGAAGAGCATCACAGGAGAGGCCACTGCCAAGATCTTCGTTGAACAAGTCTCGATACATTTTGAAATCCCACAAACCATTGTCTCAGATAGGCATAATTTATTTCTCAAAACATTTTGGTCGAGCCTCTGGTCATTGTTGGACACCAAGTTCACCAAATCCATGGCCTTCCACCCCCAGACAGATGGCCAAACCGAGGTTGTAAATCGAATGATTGTGCATATCCTTCACATGTATAATTCAAAGAACCCTCACACATGGGATGAGATCCTTCTCTATGTCCAACATAGCTACAAATGAGTCCTACATAGTTCAACCGGCCACAGCCCCTTTCAGGTGGGGTTGGGATTCCAACCATTGGGTCCCATAGATGTTGCACTTCCCCTTTCTATCACCTCGACCGACTCATCTCATTCTCCAACTAAAGATGAAAAGTCCACCCGGTTCATTGAGGAGATCAAGAACATCCGCCAACAGGTTCAGGATATCCTATAGAAGTCCAATGACAAGTAGAAACAACGCCATGATCAACATTGGGTGCCACATAAGTTTCCGGTGCATGACAAAGTTTGGTTGCACTTGCAGAAAGAATGCCTTACAAGACCCCATCGGAAGATTCTCCCACTTTGTTATTGGACGTACACTATCACCAAGTCCATGGGGTATAATTCTTTTGAGCTCAACATTCTTCCCTTCCTTGGACTACACCCAGTGTTCAACTTGGATCTCCTTCGCCCTTATTTCCCACCATTATTGGACATCTCATAAGTAGTAGAACAACTAACACCAACATATCTCAACCCTGAATACATACAACATGTATCCAATGAAAAAAATTTGGACACACTGATCAAGGGCACTCAACAACAAATGATCTAGCTTTATCAAGTCGTTAAAGCAGAGCAACTCCTACACCAAGGCAAGTGGCTCACCCGGGGCCAAATTCAGCAGAATATTCCTCATCTGATGGGGGACCTCAATGAAATGTATACAATTTATTAATAAGGATGTATGATTGATCTATATGGATATCGGTGGCCACCCACCTTTTCCAACCAGCTCAAAACAGGTTTTTGACAATTTTGACAATTTACTATTTTTAGCAGTTTTAATTTCTGAGGCCATTTTGAGGGCCTAAATGAAGGATTTTTGGGATAAATATCATAAAAAATATACAAAGTAATTATTGATCCCCCAAAATTAATCTCCTCGATGATACCTTTCCAACAGGATATCACACGCCTAAAACAGAGATCGTATGAAAAAGTTACGACCTCGAGAAGTTGATGTACTAACTTACCCAAACAGAGCCCACATGACTTTTGGCACTTCATCACCTAGGGTTGGGTTTTTGGATGTTGATGGTTTTTCACATTCTTTTTTATTGTAAAAATGCCTTCATAGCCTCATTTTAATATTCTTCTTGCGAATGCGCGCATCCATCACATCTCTTCTCAGAGATAATCCGCCACCATTCCTACAACCTTGTTTCCACTGCATTTTACAGTTTTAGCTTATTTCATTAATGAATAGAAAACCTATTTTACTGTATCTCTGTTATTTTGTGTTAATCACCTGTTAATAATCTATATTCATTTTTTTATTCTCATAAAATCCATATCACTGGTATCAGAGTGGTCTTCTCCTTGTTGTCTTAATGCATGTCCCCAATGAGGTCAGAGTAGAAAGAGTTGGGTCTCGAGCTTGTTTCTCTTGAGGAAAAAATCTCTCACACGCCCAGGTGACCTCTCATGGATATAGAAAAGAAATATGATAGGACATGAGATCCTTTCAAACTGTTTCTTGAGGAATCCCTCATGCAACATAGGAACGATATGATGGATAGTTTCGTGCAAATCCTTCGGCGGCTACCAACATATGATGCATATTCTTCAAATGGAGGTGTTGCCCCCTTTAAGGTGAAATTAAACTTCGATATTCCTATATTTCAAGGTTAGATAGATGCATATTCCATATAAAAGTTGTTGAATCTACTAGAAGGGTATTTTTCTGTTCATAACTTTTCGAATAGAGAAAAGATTACTTTTTCCCTCCTCAAAGTCATTCCCCATGTCAAAGATTGGTGGGAAAATTTTTGTGAGCAAAAGGAAATAGAGGAAACCTCATTATTTTGAGTCATGGACACCTAGGAATCCTTCAGGGATGCTATTAAGGAACAATACTATGCTTTCAAAAGTTATGACGACCTGTATACCAAATGGACCACACTGCGGAAAGAAAGAGACCAAACAATGCCACATTTAAAAAATATCTTCCATACCTTGCGCACCAAGATGGGTATCAAATATTCAGAGCGAAATTTGGTGTTAAAGTATCGCAGTGGTCTAAATAGATTCATCCATATCGAAATGGAATTTATGGACATCTCATCTTTGGGGGAGGCCTACCAATATGCCGTCAAAATCGAGCAAAAGCTCAAGCAAAAGACACGGCAATTTGGGCCTGGGAACCCCTCACAACAAAATCCCGGAAAGGGTGGCCCCAACCCACAGAACAAATGATAGAGAAAATATGGATAGTATCAGGACAACCAATCCATGTCGTAAGAAAAGAAGGACCCTGGAAAGACAAAGAAGGATACTGAGAAGTGGTGCGACTTCCATAAGAGCCCTTGGCATAACATTGCTCACTGTCATTCAAAGCACTCATTGGTGGATGAAGTGAAAGAATCTGAATCAGATGTAGATTTTTAATTTGAGACAAAACTAGAAAGGGGAAGACAGATCATTGATGTGGAACACAGTGCTACAATTACTACCACCAAGCTCCAGTCTGGTGAGCCAGATGGGATAGAAGAAGGAGAGTGCCTCTTCCAGTCACAGATGTGGGTAAAAGGCACCCCGCTGCACTTCATCATTGATAGTGGTATCCAAAACAACCTCATCTTAGAAAAGGTCATCAAGTGGCTCGCCCTGCCAACAATTTTTCACCCACAACCCTACACCATTGGATGGCTCTGCCAAGGAAGTTATCTCCACATCAGCGAATAGTGTCGAATATCATACCGAATCAAGCCCTTCAAAGATGAGTTATTATGTAATGTTTATACTATCAAAGTTTGTGATGTTCTTTTGGGCCAACCTTATTTATGGAAACATCATTTTGTATATGATTCTAGGCCTCGTAGTGTTATTATTACTTTGAACATGAAATTGTATAGGATACCCGAGGCAGTCCCACCTAGTGCTATTTCCTTGATCTCTACTAAGCAATGTAGGAAGTTCTTCTCTCAAACAGGGAAGTTTTTCTTCTTCATGATTCGCTCTCAGAATAAGAAAAATATCACAGTCACATCCAGGGTCTTTGCGGACGACCTCTCCACACATCAGAAGCAAGTAGATAAGGTTGTTGAAGAATACTCAGATATCTTCTCCTCACCTATAGGGGTACCTCTGCACTACTAGGTCAAGCACCCCATCGATCTCACCCCCAACGCACCGCTACCCAATGGGCCAGTCTATCACCACTCTTTGTTAGAGAATGAAAATATTAAGCGACATATCCAAGAACTATTCCACAAGGGGCACATCCGTCCAATCTCATCACCTTTTAGGAGCCCAATCATGTTGGTATAGAGGAAAGATGGAACCTCACAACTCTATATTGATTACCAGGCTCTGAATAAAATCACAGTCAGAAACCGGTCCCCGATTCTCTGAATCGACCACCTCGTTGATCAACTCACATGGGCCAAATACTTTATTAAGATTGATCTGAAGTCTGGCTACCACCAAGTCCCAATAGAATAGATAGATGTATGGAAGACTACCTTCAAGTCAAAGGAAGGCCTTTTTGAATGGTTGGTCATGCCCTTTGGTTTGACAAATTATCCAACCACTTTCATGAGGATGATGGACGATATCCTATGACCATTCACCAATAATTTTGTAGTGGTGTATCTGGATGAAATTCTAATTTACAACGAGACTTGGGCCGAACACTTGTAACATATTCAGCAGGTTTTGCACACCCTGGGGCAACACAAGCTATACACCAACTTGGAAAAATGCTCCTTAGGCATGGAAACGGTCCATTACCTAGGCTACATCATTGATCGGCATGGCGTACATCTAGATCCAACCAACATCTAAGTCATCTGTGAATCGCCAACCCCAACAACACTCAATGATTTTCAGAGATTCTTGGACCTTGCCAATTTCTACCACAGGTTTGTGTTGGGATTCTCCCATATTGCATGGGCCCTTAGCCAAATAAATATGGTTGGTGGTAAGGAGAAATTTGTGTGGGGCTAGTCCCAACAACAATCGTTCGATGATTTGAAGTAGCACTTGTGCTCATTCCCAGTACCTCAATAGTAGACCTGCAACATCCCTTTGAAATTGAGATAGATGCTTCAGACTATGCAGTGGGCATCGTTCTCACTCAACATGGCCACCCCTTGGCCTATCATAGTTAGACACTATCAGATACTTTCCATAAGTAACCTACTTACGAAAAAAAAATGTACTCCATTGTGTTAGCGTCATAAGTCACCCCTGGATTGCAGCAGGAGCAGAGCCCGACGCCCATCAGTTTATGTCACGATTTGTTTAATGGGGTGATCAAATGGAAGTTAACTCAAAACGATGTGGTTCTAACTCCGACACTAGGCCAGGCATGCATGGGCAAGTGAGGTCTTGTATAACTTCAGACAATGAGTTGTAGTAAGGGCGAGTAGGGGGGAGACTTGTGTAAGAGAGGTGCAAAGGTCTGTTGTAAACATCAGGTTCCTAACAGACTATGGAAGAAGACATTTAAACACAAGATATTCTTACATTCAAATGCAGAAAACTAGAGAATGAAATAGTGCCACAATAAATCCTTTATCATAACACAACAACAATAGCTCATGGGAATCAGTCAATCATGAACTCCCTCAGTATGAGATGATAACTAGATGGAATAAGGAAATTGTATTTCATTAAATAAGAAATCTTACATATGGATGCGTAACCAGAGAACTAGAGTATCTATTAAAACTTTACAATCGGGAGCTCCACTCTACCATCGATGGATTACAAAATACAACAACTGAGTTATATACTCAGGAAAATTCCTCTAACGGAGGCATGTTCAACCATCAAAGGTGTGGTGTCCCTTCAACCGAATTCGGACGAATAATCCCTGTCAGATGCCACCTTAACTGTGCCTAGCTCCTGCAAGGGGAGTAGCTGAGGCATTATGTGTCGAGCTAGCATGTGCAGACTTCCTCCGGCTAGTTGAGAACTCGACATGGATTCTCTAGAAAAATGGGTACATAGGACCCTTTAGAGAAGACCGCTCGCTAAGCCCTCCATACTTCACACTTAATGACCGAGGAGAGGTTTCAACTACCCCTCCTTGCCTTCATTTACTCCGAGTGAGAAATAGTATAGAGATCGGATCTGATGGCACCTAGAGATCGCGATGATCCCCCCTGTAGCTGAGGTCAGCACCTTTGGCCTTCCTTACACAGCTCCTTTCATTCCCCAAGCGACCATGGGATATGACCCTGTGCTTACTCTCAATGGTTCTTTCGACGTTCATGAATAGGAAGGGGCTGATCCCTATCCCTTGAAATCATGATGAGCGAAACACCGAGATGGCTTAAGTTAGCGACGTGCATCCCCCTAGATCTAACGACTCTGAACTCACCCTATGATGCTGTGGGCCCCAAGTCCTAGACGCTCTCATTGCTTCACGCATCGGGGATATGAGGGAGCTGATTCTTATGCTTCGAAATCACGATGGGTGAAAGGGCGGGGAGCCTAATTACGCGCCAGGTGTCTCCCACAGGCGGACGATCGAGATTGCTTCGTGATACTGCAGGCCCAGCTTTGAGCGCCTTCGACACTTTCAGGGTTCATGGTTTTGAGAGATAGGACAACATGGAACCTTCACCCTTTGAACTCTCGATTTTGGAAACGCCGACGTGAGTAGATCTCGCACCACAGGTCCTCTGGATGGATGGCTTTTATCTTTCCCTGCACACAATGTGGACGCCATCTATTGCATTATGTTAGGTGCAACTTTTCTATTCACGATTTCTCACCAACCGTTGATATGCTCATGTGGATGGATCCAGACCGATGACACTATAACTTTGCCCGCTCGCTTGATTTTAAGTCCGAAAAAGGACTTCTTCTATTCGTTGTGCTTGGGCGCCCCTCGTGCAACCTGCAGACCTGGACATCCCGATGCCAAAGAAAAGTAATGTCACTAAGACATTGTACAAGCCTGCCACCAATGGAGACATTACATTCTTGGGAAGGAGATAATCATCCACACTGATCATAAGCCACTACAGTTCATGCAGACACAGGGAAAATTGCAGAATGACTGCCATCTAAAGTGGTCCACATACTTGCAGCAATTCCACCTCAACATCAAGTATAAAATAGGAAGCACCAATCATGTCGTTGATTGCCTCAACAGACCACCAGTCGCAACACTCACCACGATGCTCGACTCTTTCAACCATGAGCCATATGGATGGCCCCAACTCTATGAGATAGACCCTGACTTCGCCACCAACTACCAAATGTTGGGTGCAAATGTAATTGTCGATAATTTCCATCTTCAATATTAGATGTTGTTTCGTCTAGGCCATATCTGTGTTCCATCAAGTGAGCGAGAAAAGATGATCTAGGAAGCTCACTACAGTCTGTTATAAGCCTAATTTTCACCTAGCCTACATACCTGGCCTCAGTCCCTACTATTTTCCAATTTCTTGATCCAAGCTCTTCTAAAAAGCTCTATTTTTTGAGCCATATGCACCCTGGCTTTCTACATCCTGCGTACGCACACATCCATATGCTCACATGCCTACTACAACCCGCGTATACTGAAAAAAAGCACGAAAAATGGAAATTTCCATATGGGAAACAGAGTTTCAAGAAATTGCTAAAACTGTTTGACTGCCTATGGCCAGTCATTCAACCGGATAACTACCTATAAAAGAAGGGGTAGGGGTCCCATTTGAAGAAGAAGAAGAGCATAGAAAATGTGCCCAAATTTATCCCCCCTTTTCCCCAATTTCCTGCAATTGTATTGTGAGGTTGAGTACTTGGTGCATTGTGAAGAGAAACCCATGACCAGGTTTGAGGAGCAGTGTTGGCCACATATTGTAAGTTTACTCTTGTGAAGATTAATAAAAAAAGGAATACTTTTTTCGTCCCACCATATCATGTGTTCAAATTGTGTCTTTATTTTATGATATTGTCACAAATAACCCAACAATTAGTATATGAAATGCATGTTTTCATCTCTTTGTTTCTCCATGTGTGAATGCAGGTCAGCGTTGGGAGGAGGCTTGCAGTCAAGGAGTGAGTGAAAGAGAAGGGATAGACATCAAATAAAGGATTTAAGGTAGAGTTACCTAATCTTCTTTGCACCTTTGTATTGCATGAATGTGGGGTTTTGTGTTGGGAGAATAGGAAAAAGTAGAGGTCTTTAAATGGTCATTTTCTACATGCATGATTAGAGCCCTTAAATGCTAAGTCGATAAGAGGGATTTCCCACTCACATTAGAATTGGCAACAATACTAGGGACTCTCTAGGGTTCTTTGGGGATCTTTTATTGGGTATTTTGAAATTGGTTCTACTTCCCTTTTTGAGTTTCTGCAAGAACTCTAAGTGTTCAAGGGTTCTGATTCTCAATACCAGTCTTACCTACTCTACTTACTAGACTATTTCTTTTCTGTTTTTAAGAGTCTTAAGAGGCATACACACCCTATAGTGGGACAACATCCATATGCATGCGCCCTACCTTTAGTCAGCATGCGTATGCATGCACCCTACCTTTAGTCAGCACGCGTATGTACGCTTGCTGACGAAGTGCTAGCTGCATGTCTGAGAACCCAAAAAATCCTTCTCAGGAATAGGCAGTCATCCTCTCCCCTACATAAGTGATTCTTCTCAAGGATCTTCTAGGTCCTTCTACGTATCTGATTGAACAATCCATAGGAAGGTAAAAACCTCAGGATTAGCTTTGTTTCGCTATATTTTTCTTGCCTCTTTGCGTCAAAATAAGTTTTTTTTTACCTTTAAGGGGTGTTGGTGTTCAATACCAGTGTCCTCTCTTGAAGCTTGGTTGCTTCTTTTCTTTTTTTTAAAGGATTTCAGAGGCACACGTGGCATGTTGTGGGCCTGCCTGCGTGCACACGTGCCCTGCCCTTCTACAACCCATGTATGCACGCTAGTTATTGAAGAGACAGTCGTGTACCTATCCAAAAACGTTTTTGGAGGCAACCATCCTCCTACCTATCAATTTTTTACTTTCTAAGGTCTTTCTTGTCTGAATGTGGTCTCTGTCATAGAAGCTTAGCCTAGGTTTGGACTCTATTATGGCTTGCTTTTTCATTCAAAGTCTTCTTCTATTTCTTTGTTAGGTTTTTTGAAGAGATAGTGAGTTAGTCTGATATGACTTCTTGGTATTCAGTATCTCCCGACGAGTCACTAGTTGGATAGAAATGTTTCTTGGCCTTGTCTTGTCTTGGCCTTTTTACCATTTTTGCTTCGGAAAAAGAGAAAGCTTCCAGCATTAGTTTTTCTTGTTTTTTGAGGTACAATAAAAAAAGTGGATTTTTTTCTTTGTTTGGTTAAGTAGTCAAGTAATTGCACAGATTATTAGGAAAAGGTTCATT
Organism: Picea glauca; assembly: GCA_000966675.3. Taxonomy (NCBI): domain Eukaryota; kingdom Viridiplantae; phylum Streptophyta; class Pinopsida; order Pinales; family Pinaceae; genus Picea; species Picea glauca. The sequence continues at coordinate 864,934 of JZKD02S0014472.1, forward strand.
TTCATAAGTTCTTGGCTGATTGACTTAGGACAATAAGTAGCTCGTAGTCGAGTGAAATTCTGTTTTCAGTTTTTTGTCAAAAGATCTTAGAAAGAAATTTTGAAAAGTTGGTTAAAGTAAATTCTTTTTGAAGTAGTTTTCTTTTAAGCACTTTGTATGTTCTTCTTTTCGTCGCTATAAAACATCAGTGGTTTCATTATCATATCCTATTTATTTATAAACAACCACTAAAATAAACTTTTAAATAAAATATTTTAGACTTTGTGTTCTGTAGGGTACACCAACAAGTCTAGGACTAGAGCCTTGATTTAGGTTGGAGATGAAACTCTTCAAGGCTACCAAACACAAAAATAAGAGTCTGAGATAGGGATATTTCAAAGTCCGGTTACCGTGAAAGTTGTACGTGACCCCCCTCTAACACAGGGGATAAACACGATGTCATGTGCGGAAAGGTAGCAGAGATAACCCCTCCAAAACTGGACCGAGTGTAGTGGGGAACGCATATAGAGGACTTGTCCTGGGATTCCGTCGTTAGCACTTTCCATGGAGCTTAGTGGGTCTCGAATCTATTCAATGTATTCAGTTGTCTTTCAGAACACTTTCTCTCGATACCCTAGATAGGTTTTAGGTTTGATACCCTGCTCATTGCGGTCCACCTGCCTGTCGATTGTACCCGCCTGACAATTGTTCGCGAGCTGACAACCTAGTTGCCTATCATTCTAGTGACTTACACAGGTGACTGCGGGGGTATACCATGGTACCTAGGATGGAAATCGGGCCACACTTTTTAGATTATACCTAGAGGGTTCTTTTGTATTCGAGTTACACTTGCACCGGTAAGTTTCTCTAGTGTTGGTTGTTGTAACTATTCTTCCAACTAGCTAGTGACTACCTATTTTATCTCATAGGAATTGTTTTGTTAGAGTGTGTTTGTTTCTCAATTGGTTAGAAAGGACTTAGTGTGTTTTTTATCTTCTCACATGGTGTAGGATTAGGAGCTCCGCTAGTCGCGAAGGCTTCTTGGCCTACCACTGGTCGATCTGGGGCCACCCCCACCGCCGCTAAGGAGGAAGCTAGACCATCAAGGGTCGTTTGAAGAAACTAGGCCACAGGTAACTATGTCCAACCCACATTTGAGAGAATAACATTTCATCCCCTAGGAACCAACCATTACTGACCTTGGAGAATAATCTCTTGGTCCTAACAACCCCCCAATTATGGATCTTTCAGTGCCCATTGTTGTACAGGTCTATCCTTACGAGCGTTTGGAAGTATACCAAACAGATATGGAACCAAATCCCACAACTTCTTCAAGGAATTCTCATATTCCCTCTATGGTTGTCACAACTGGGGGTGTTCCACCTCCTAACCAACCATTGTTAGTTGGGGCCATTCTGGTCTCGACTTCCTCTACTTCAGGCAATGGTTCACTCCTGTCTTTGGCAGCGATCACTGCTCCATTGTCTCAGAGTGTGACAGGCCCTCCATTCAAATTCAGAATGCCTGGTTTCGATCGAAATGATGTCATTTTTTACTCCACTCAACCAATTCTAAGTCTAGGGGCAGGGAATTCAAACACTCCTCTGCAAGGATCCACTGGGGGAATTCCAACACCTTATAATGCTTTCCCTTATGAAGGGGTTCACTTACCTCCTTCATTCCCTTCGCTCGGCGGTGCTCACCAGCAATCCACTGGGCCAAGAAAGAAATATGGTTCATATGGAGTGAGTAGTCAAGGACTACCTTCTAATAGTCAGTCGGTAGGTTTGACATCGTTCTCTTTGTTTGGTGCATTTTCTAATAATGTTTTCTCATCCGCTATTTTCCCCACCGGAGGAAACCCCAATTATGGACTATTGAATCCTATGTAGGGTACTATTCCTGAACAGGGGGAAAACGCAGGAATCCCTTCCCCCCAAGGACCTTGAAATCTTTGGAAAGGATAAACTTCCTCATCATGGATGTCGACAGAGGGAAACCCTTTCTAAAGCCATTGGAACCCCGGACAAGGTTCAACACCTATGCCCATCAGGTCGGAAGGGGGCATCCCCTCTCAAAATCCTTGGACCACAATGAAAGAACAACCTCCTTTGTCCTTCTATGGAAGTGAGACGATGATGCCTCAACAAGCACATAATCTGTACGCTAGTCTTGGACAAGGTGTTTACCAGAATACTGGCCAACAACCAAACATTTCCTGGCAACCTGTTGCGAGTCAAAATCCAGGTCCCTTTTTCCACAGTCATAATCAATATCCCAAACTAGAATTCCAGGAAACTTTTCATTTTCATGACTTAATGAGGTCGTTGAATGACCCCATCTATCATGATACGCATTGGCCTCCTTTGCCAACCAAGTTTCCTTCATACATTCCCAATTTCGAAGCCAAACCTAACGAAGATCCAGGTGATCATGTGACTACTTTTCATCTCTGGTGCTCATCTAATTCATTGAAATATGACTCCGTCTAATTGCACTTGTTTCAACACACTCTCATAGGGAGTGCTGTGAAATGGTACATTGAGCTCGACCAATAAAGATACTCTTCCTTCGGAGAATTGGAAATGGATTTCTTAAACCATTTCCAATTACCTATGAGATACAATGCCGACAAAGAATTTCTCGCCAACTTTGAGCAGACCAAGGTGGTCCATATCTCCAATCACATCCAAGAATGGATACACCAAAAGAGTTTGATAAAAGTACCAATCCCACCATAATTTTTTCTAGAGTGGTTCCTTAAGTCTTTGGTACCCCAGTTATCCAAATATGTAGTGACATTGGGAGTCTTTTCTGAAGAAGACACGATAATGAGAGATCAACAGCTTGAGCTTATTTACTCAAAATCTGGCCTACTTCATAAAATCTTTCCAGATGCACCTAGGTTAATTCTTGACAAAACCAGATAGAGAGTTGGACCACATGTCGATGGTATTGTCGGTTCAACACAAGATAAGACCACTGATCCACTATCAAAACAATTGCAACAATTTTCGATACAACAGACAATGGCCAACCAGACCACGGGTCTAGATGCTCCCCCTACCCAAATGTCAAATGTACACAAAGTACAATAGACAAACCCAAAGGACAACCAACAACTCGATGGGAAGTAGAAACAACGAAAGAAGGGTAAGGGATATAAGAAACATACCAATAATGCTGATGGGGGAAACACTGAAAAGAAGAAGTCGAAGTATCTGTGTAATCTGTGCATGGAAGACCACCCAACTTATCAGTACCCTCGGCTCGTGGAGGCTCAAAATTTATTGTCACAACAACATCCTGTTGTGTTAACGAACCCATTCCAACATGGGAAAAATTTAACTCAAGCCTCGGTGATCTCGGAAGGGGGAAGTCAAGGACCTCCTCCCTCTTCCAGTAATCCTTCATCCGCAAATGTGTATATGATGAAAGGTGATGTGTACATATCAACCAGAGCGCATGATTACAGAATGACTAGATCCTCTAAGAAGAGTAAAGAAGTTGAGATTCCCCCTCTACCTCTCTATATTGAGAATACGTTGGGAGAAACAATGATACACATCCCAAAATTTGCGTTCAATAAAGATTCTCACAACTCGAACGCAAGGGCCACCCAGAACTACTCTATGGTGGAAGATTTTTCCCAAACCCCTTGTGCAATGTCTGCTTTAGAAGTCCTCTAGAGTTTCATTTCCCAAAGAAAGGCTTTGTTAGCCACTTTAGGATCCACTGAGACTTGTAATCTGGGCACGATCATGCTTGATACGACCAACCTAGAACCTTGTATCCCTTACCACGTTGTATTTCATATAGTAGTGGCTTATACCATGAAAATGTTTACATGGAACATTTTCCACATAGTGGTTGATGAGGGTGCCTCGACATGCATAATGTCATTGGCGTGTTGGAAGGAAATAGGCCAGCCCGTTTTGTCTTCATCACCAACTCTTCTTACCGATTTCAACGGTCGTTCTTTTTGACCAGATGGCATCATTCCCTTTTTCCTTGTTCAATTAGGGGGGGAAACCATGTGCATCAAAGTTGAAGTAGCCAATGCTTAGCTCGACTATAATATTTTGTTAGGAAGGAGTTGGACTTATGCTATGCAAGTAGTGGTTGCTACTGTTTTTTGGGTCTTGTTGTTTCCACACGAGGACCGGATAGTGACCATTGATCAATTGTCTTTATCCCATCCTAACTGTTCATCGGGGGCATCCACGGTCCCAATGATCAACAACCCTCAACCCGACATCATCAACATAGGGGTTGGTTTGTGCCCACCTTTGATGGGTACTTTCGGTTACCCACCCCCACTCGATAATATTAAGTTCATATCAAACCAACCTAAGGTTAAGATTTTTCAAGTCTCGTCATTTCGTACGACTTACTTTCACAATCCGTGGACTGTTCCTTCCCCATCAAGAATGATGGAAGGGACAAGGCACCATGGCATGGCCATGCCCTTGTCCATGGTAGAAGTTGCATACTCTATAGTTCAGGAAGCTTCCGCCGACCCTGATCTAACTCCCTCACAAGAGTTAGATCCGATTTCAAAGCCTACTTGGTCTCGAGGTTCCCATGCCAATACCGATTCTTTAGAATTAGTCCTACCCTCCGATGAAGAAATCATAGAGGAAATGAGTAGTCCGGACAAACCCTGGGATGATCTCCATCACAGATCTTACTTCCTCCCAGAGTTAAGAAGAATTGAAGCAGGAGAATTTACTTTGACTATGACTGGAGATAGATATTGTCCTATCAATCCCTTGGCTATGCACGCAGTTTATGTTGAAGGTAATATGGAAACCATTGCTGAAATGATACCTATTGATATCTCTAGAACCCATGGCGTCATGGAGAATGTCCTCATCGGAGTTGATTTCTCCCCCGAAGAGATTCAAATCTACACGGATTTATTTAAAGAATTCTATGATGTTTTTTCTTGGTATTATAAGGAAATGCTAGGCATCGATCCAAGAATTGTTGAACATGAAATCATGACTTGTCCTAATGCTAGTTTGGTCCAGCAGAAGCTTTTTCCATTCAATCCTAGGAAAGAAACAACTATCAAAGATGAAGTAGAGAAACTTCTCAATGAAGGTTTTATCTACCCCATTCACTTGACTCAATGGGTGTCAAACCCCATTCCAGTCGATAAGAAATAGGGTACGATTCACATTTGTATGGACTTCCATGATATGAATAAGGCTTGTCCAAAGGATAATTTCCCCACACCATTTATTGACTAGATAGTCATTGAATGTGTAGGATGCAAGGATTTTTATTTCATAGATGGTTTTTCGGGCTACAATCAGATACAGATCAAACCCAAACACCAACACAAAACCGCTTTCATTTTTCCATGGGGTACATTCGCTTATCGAAAAATTCATTTTGGTATGAAAAATGTTGGAGCTACCTTTCAGCATGCCATGTCTTTCGCTTTCCACAATATCAAACATATAGTTGAGGCTTACCTCGATGACTTAGCATCATGATATCATAAGAGAGTTGATCATCCTACGCACCTCAGGCTCATCTTTGAGCGATGTAGCTACTACCAGATCTGCTTGAATCCAAACAAGTGTAGCTTTTGCATTACGCCAGGTCTTGTACTAGGTTTCATAGTTTTAACAATGGGGATCATGGTCGATCCTCTCAAGGTTGAGGCAATAGTTCAGTTGCCTCCCCCATGCACGATCCTTCAACTTCAGAGTTTACAGGGAAAAGTGAACTTATTACGATGTTCATCGCAAACTATGCTGAGATCACAAAGGGCTTTATGCATTTAATCAATAAGGACGTCCCTTTTCATTGGGACGAAGCTGCTCAATTCTCCTTTGATGATCTGAAATGCGCCCTCATGTATACCCCTCTGCTTTGGCCACCCGACTATAATAAAGACTTCTTATTGTACTTGGCTGCAGCAGAGTCGACCATCGATATGGTCTTGGTTCAAGAGGATGATGTGATTTTTGATTATGTGATCTATTATCTGAGCCAAGGCCTGGTTGGACCAGAACTTAATTATTCTTACGTTGAAAAAATTGTGTTGGCAGCAGTTCATGTTGTCCAACAGTTCCATCATTATATATTGTTTCGCAAGACCACCGTCATTTCCGTTGTGAATCCATATCAATACATATTGACAGGACGAGTAATTGGTGGAAATATCAGTAGATGGATAGTTGTCCTCCAAGAATTTGACTTAGATTTTGTTTCGAAAAAATCCAAAAAGTCATTGGTCTTTGCAGAACTCATATCGGAACTTTCGGTCGAGTCAGGTGATGTTGTGCCTGAAGACTCGCCTATTAAAGGAGACATGTTCGTGATCGCATCTTCAGACCCTTGGTATGGAGATATACTTTTCTATCTCCAGACTTTGAAGTGCCCTGCCTTTGCTTCTCATGATGAGCGTCGTCGTATATGCCATCAGGCCAAGAACTATCTTATACTCGAAGACACATTGTATTGTCGAGGCATAGATTCCATCCTTTGTCAATGTCTCACTCATGAAGAAGAAGAAATCATCCTTAATGATTTCCACACTAGAGCATGTGGCGGCCATATGTCTGGGTTGGAAATAGCCCAAAATATCTTACACGTCGGTTACTTCTGGCCGATATTAATCAAATATTGTGTTGAATAGGTCAAGAAGTTCCACCCATGTCAAATCTTCTCTCAAAAGATGAAGGCACACCCTTCTCCTATGTTTCCCGTCATTACCATTGGTCCTTTCACCAAGTGGGTGATTGATTACACTACATGCAACCCCCCTTCAGCAAGGGGGCACCATTATATCATCGTAGCAGTAGACTACTTTACGAAGTGGGTTGATGCCAACCTTCAAGGATGATGGAGAGATAACAACTCTCTTTTTGTTCAACCAGATTATAGAAAGGTTCGACGTCCCGAGAGAGATTGTCACTGACCATGGCAGTCACTTTCAGAATAAAATAATGACTGAGTTAACATCAAAGCTTGAGTTGAGGAAAGAACATTCATCACCTTACTACCCTCAAGAAAATGATCAAGTGGAAGCTGTGAATAAGTCCCTCAAGACTATTTTACAACAAACGATCAACTTGACCAAATCAAATTGGCATTTGATGTTGTACTCTACTTTATGGGCCTACCGAACATCTGTTGAGATTGCAACCGGTTTCTCACCTTTTCAACTTGTTTACGGGCTGGAAGCAGTTTTACTCATAGAATGTCAAATCCCCCCTTTAAAATTGGCAGTACATTTATTTCCAGACACTTCACCGCTTGAAGAGTGGTTATTACATCTCAAACAACTCGATGAGTAGTGTCGAGATGCAGCTTTGGCCAACGAGGCTCACAAACAAAAAATTAAGTGTCAGTATGATCAGTCCGTTCACCCTCATATTTTCTTTGAAGGCAACCTTTTCCTAGTCTATGACCAAGACAAGGATCCCCTAGGGGTAGGCAAGTTCAGACCCATGTGGTTCGAACCGTTCATTGTTAAATAGGTTCTTAAAAAAGGTTCTTATTGTCTGGTTGAATTTGAGGGAAACGCTTTGGCTGAGCCTAGAAATGGGCTCTACCTCAACAATTATTACTCGTAGGTGGGTCACCTTCAGTGACTTATTGTAACATATGTATAGTCTTTGTACATTTGTTTTGCTTACGTTTTGTCTTTTGCATTTATGCAAGTGTCATTTTTTATGACATTCTTTTCATTGTGGCAAATGTTAAGTGAATCAGAGGTTTTCATGGGGTTTGCAAATGGTGCTAGTTGACACACTTGGAGGCTTTCTTCCACATCTAGGGTGATTTTTACACCTCAAGTCCAGTTGCTATTCTCAGGAGGTATCTGTTTATATAATGCTACAAATAATGTTGCCGAATACAACGCATTCATAGAGTTTCTTCATGACACCTTGTCGCATGGTATCTCTTGCCTCTGGGTCTACATATATGCTCAATTGGTTGTGTCTCAATTAAATGGTGTTTACCACATTTATGACCCTACCCTACACCGACGATTCCTTAGGGTATGTCTCTTAGAACGAAGTTTTGATTACATTACTTACATTCATGTTCCTAGGAGATTAAATCACATCACTGATACTCTAGCTAATCATACATTAGATTGGCATTTTTCACACATGTAAAGATAAAAAACACACATGCACATGTAAATACATTTGTAGCATAATCCATATAGCATTAAAAGACAAAAAAGAGCCACATATATATATATATATATATATATATGTATATGTCGAAACATGTATCAAGAGTATAGTGTGGGCGCGAACGCCTAAAAAATATACACAGTAGGAGTCACAGGGATGATGTCCTAAAAAATGTACAAATGTTCTCACAACACATAAACAATCCAACCTAGCTAAGGGTGGGGCCTGTTGGCCCGACCATAGTGTATAAAAGTATTTTCCAAATGCCGAAAAAGTTGAACCCAAGTCCGTAGAACCCCAACTATGTGAGGCTGCATAGAAGGTGGCAGATCCTCAATATATGCCATAGGCACATCATGAGTATGAGCGGCAAGGTTCCTCTCTACCCTCCTCAAAACTCTCTTGGTCTCCCCAAATTCAAGCTCCCCTGCTGCTCCTGACGGTCCGATGTCTCCAAATGCTTCCACATCTGGATGAGGACGTCATCTAGTCCTCACAAAATCAAATAGACATACTAGTCCCACATCTGCACATAACAAACAAATCATTGTCAGATACTCTAGTACACACAAAAATATGATATATATAAAAGAAAATAAAAATTAAAAACTATGAAAATTAAAAACTTACCCCACTCTCCTCACATTGTTTCAGGAGGAACTACCATATCCAGGTCTCTAGAAAAGTCAATACCAACATATGGGTAGTCTTCTATCACTGGAATCTGGCGAGACCACCAGCCGAAGAACTTGTCATCAAAGGCATCCATGGTCCTTCCACCACCCTGTTGTGGCAACAATGTTGCCCATCTACATACAATTGGGAATGTGGCTGTGTTCCCTTGTAATATCTCTCGAGGGCTAATACTTCATCACATGTATTTGCATGGTTAGATTCGTACTATAGAGTGATAGAGATGAAGACCCTGGATCTTTTCTGACAGATTCAGGTTGCGTTGGAGTATATTAAGTGTACTGTTAGATAGATCCACATTGTATGTCTGGTGGCTATGTTCAAATGTGAGTCTTTAACACATAGATCCACAATGTATTTTTGGTGGCTATGTTCAGATTTGAGTCATATCAGTATGGATCCACAGTGTATGTTTGGTGGCCATGACTTCTCTTACTTGACATGGATCTTCGCATGTCGGCATTTATTCTTTGATTCATTTGTATTCTGAGTATGGGAATGCTTACCTTGGTGATGATATATTATTGTACTATATTTCCTTATTTGTTGGCAGGTTTTCGAACGACTGTTCCTTGTTCCCTACACACACTCAACAAAGTATTTCGGCTATCACTCTGTTCTAACTTCATACTTTGGGGGGATCTCTGTTACACATTATTTTCATCATCCCTATGACTGTTAATGATGTAAACCTATATGTTGCCTTCAGAGGGGTCAGTGGCCTGAGTTCCTGAAGAGAGAAGGGAGAAGAACTTTTCCTAAGAAAATAAGTTGCATTTTCCATTGTAAAAACCCTGTTAAAAAGGAAGTTCGTAGGTTGCTATATAGGTAGGGTGCGAGAATGCTTGATTCTCATAGGTTTCACCATAGCTAGGGTGCAAGATGTTCACATGTTTCTCTATAGGCAGGGTGCGAGAATGCCTACACATGGGCAAAACAAGCATTTTCTCGAATCTTCTAGAAGGAGAAACTTCCATGGTGAGGTGGCATCCGAATGGTTTGGATATTACTCAGTTTCATGATTTAGTGGGATCATCCTAGCCTCCTCACCTTATCCTCTTCAACTTATAAAAGGAGAGGAGTTCTCATGGAGAAAGTTAGCTTGGTTAGATTTGGAGATTTTGGTTATCTTGGAGCTTTGGTTGGCTTGGAATCATTAGCTTGGTTGGAGTGGCTTTGAGATTTGCCTTTGTCAAGATAGATTGTGAATATTATCAGATCTATGCTCTCAGAATTCTTGGAGTGAAAGTGTGTGGGGAATGAAGGACAG
>JZKD02S0014472.1:898582-914205 GCA_000966675.3 Picea glauca
GTATTGTGATTTCACTGTATCCACACCTCCAAAAGGTCATATGTCCCTTTCATTCAATCAATCATTGTCTTATCACTATTTGTTTTGTCACCCTTTCATTCTTAATGATGGAGAAAGTGAATGGGAGATAAAAAAAAATAGTCACAAGACAATGATGGATTCAATGAAATGGAGATATGACCATTTGGAGGTGTGGAGGTAGTGAAACCATGGTACAATTTGTGGTGAAATCATGACCTACAAAGTATTTATTTAGGGTTTTATTAGGGTCTTTTTCCCTCTTTAAAAATTGATAGTGGATCTCCCTCTTGGAGAGTCTTCCTCCATTACTTAGATTCATAGGTGCAATACATTTCAATTGCAACAATGGCTACACATTTGGTTACGGGTCCAATGCAATTTGGTTTGAGAGCTCAACCAATTTTCACTCTTGCTATGTTTTCATTCTCAATATATTTTAAGAAACTACAAAAAAGGTTGAGGCCCTAGACATAAGGCATACAACTAGCAGTTGTAAGCAGAAAACAACACCAGGTGTTAAGTACAGTACAGTCATAGATGGAAGAATCCAACAGTAGAATTTACTATTTCTGCACATAAAAGCAAGGCTTTTAGTCTTATGTCTTCTCGAAAGAAGATTAGACAGGCTCCTGGACGACTGCTCAGGCATAAACTAGTAATCTCTGTCAGGTGTGTCACAAGAGTGGAAACCCTGCCTTTAAAGGGCCCGAGAATCTTGATACGGCACTGGATTCTTTACACACATAGACATGTCTCCTAAGGCTACCAGTGAGTAGACCAAGTGAAGGCACAAGCAGCGAGTAGACCTAGTAAAGGTAGAAGTAACGAGCAAACTCGATAAAGGTTGGTGCAACTTACACAAGGAAATTGATGTCTTTTGTCAAATTGGTGCTTAGCAGTGGTGATTGGTGTTTACGAAGATCTGTAAGAGTAGGTCAAGATGTCGCTCAAACAAAGAGATTGGTGTCTTTTGCTAAGTTGGTTCTTAGTGGTAGGGATTGGTCTCTCTAGAAGATTGGTGTCTACAAGGATCTGTAAGAGCAAGTTGGTGCCTACCATGATTTGTACCAGTGGAAATTGGTGTCTCCAATAAGTTGGTGCCTACAAATATTTGTAATAGTGGGTTGGTGCATACAAAAAATTATAAAAAAAAGTTGTGGTTTTCTCCCGAAAATTTTTTCCACATAAATCTTGTGTTCCATGTTCTGCAGTTAATAAATATTTAATGTGATTGTTTTTTTATGGTTGATGATTGTTTTAAAAATAAAAAAATGTTGTTATATTAATTTACCCTCTCCCTCCTTCTCCCCCTTCCCCTCCCAATATAAGTGTGTTCTCAAGATGGCCTAGATATTGTATTTTACTTAAAAATTGTGAAAAAACCATCCTACATTTGGTCATATTCCTTTTATATAGGAATGTATCGCTGGATATTAACAAGACTTATGGTCTTCAAAATGTTTGGTCTCGGGACATTGTAAAACATTGCTTATATATTGGAGCTCAAGGATCTCAGAAGTGCTTGTACTTTAAATCATATGGCTAGTTCGTAATGCACCTTCGTTCATAATCATTTCAGTGTTTGTACTTTAGGGCATATGGCTAGTTCCTAATGCACTTTTGTTTGGATCTAATAATTATGCTAAGTTTATGGATCTTAGATCATTAATGATGTTGGCAAGTGTAAAAGGACTTAATAAGTTGCAAATTTATGGTGATTTGATGTTCATGATTAAAGTAGATTCAAGATATTACTCCAACATTTGGCTATAAAATTAAAAGACAATAAATCATTATTTGAACTAATCACTTTTACTAGCATGTAAAGATAACACAAAGTTGTTGCCTACCCATGTTGTAAACAATGTCTGCTTCATKATCATGGGTTTCTTTCAATTGAAAAAAGTTCCTTGATATTTTTCAGACAAACACCTAGATAATAAGGGGTTTTAAAAAAGTCTTTGAATCAGTGGCTAAACATTTGGACATACTTAGTAGTTTCCCATAAATAAGATGAAAAATGGAAGACATATAAATAATGGGAAAAAAAATTAGACTTGGAAGATTACTAAGTTAATCCCCTTTTGTTATATTCTGTGCTGCCCGACACATAAATAAGTGTGTTCTATATTCTGTCTTACATATAAAATGTGATTTTTTGTGATTAAAAAAAAACACAACTAACAAAAACTATTCAGAACAATATTGTCTTAGAGAGATGGGCATATTTCTCCTCTCATTGCTTCTACATGGCATTCGCCATTAGGACATGAAGCCCTTTGGACCATCACAACAGACATGCAAAGTCTTCCTGTTGTAAAAGGCAAACAACCACAGAAAGATGCATGAATTGTATTTAAAATTATATCAGACCCCTGTTCCTGATTTCGACCTTCATGTTTCACGTGTGGAGTTCAAATATTTGAGACCTTCATCAGTTATGTGAACTTATTATGTATCCCAGAATATCAAGAGCTTGAGATGAATAGCAAACAATTTTAATCTCAATCATTCTTAATAGACCTTTTAGGTTAGGCCTGAGTGGGACTGGTTATGAATAGTATTGGCCCCAGCGATTGTAGTTGGTGCCATTGAATGATTATATATATAATTTGTTCCTCTCAGAGTCATTAGTTAGCACGAAAATGCACATGAAAATGTGGTGCATTTGACGCGGTTTGATGCCTATGGATTGGCTTTGTTATTCTTCACTATGGCTTGGATCAATTTCAATGGTGTCTCAACAATAGAGCATAGAAGAACTGAAAGAAATAAGGCAGACAGTTGGGGAAACAACATGGGAGTATGCGCAAAGGTTCTGGGATCTCATGGGTAGGCTTACATTCCGCATCCATGACACCTAGTTAGCATGGAACTCGGAAAAAATCAAAATCAAAATCAAATGGCACATAGATGATTTGCCTCAAATGAAACGACCATGGCACTCCGAACAATCAAAATCAAAATCAAACAAATTTTTAAAGGGAAAAATGCCCATTAGCCTTTCATTTTAAAATCAAACTTATTTTAAAAGTTAAAAATGCAGCACCTAGCAGCACAGTACAGCACCAACCTCGACCTCTCGGCGACGCATAGCATAGCACCAACCTCGACCTCCCGGCGACGCACATCACAACACCAACCTCGACCTCCCGACAACAAACAACACAACACCAACCTCCCGGCGACGCACATCACAGCACAACACCAACCTCGACCTCCCGACGACGCACAACACCAACCTCGACCTCCCGACGATGCACAACACAACACCAACCTCGACCTCCCAGCAACGCACAACATAGCACAGTACCAAAACTCGTCAATTTATCGAAAACTCTCAAATCTCGTCGTGTGGGTAATATATAAACTATCTTTCGGCTGAAACATAGTTCGGCCGAACTAATGTTCGGCCGAATAATATTTCGGCCGAACTAACTTTCGGCCGAAAACATTTGTCGGAAAGAAAATATCCGGCCGACCAAATTTCTACACGCAAATCGAGGGGGCGGTTATTAAACCGTTCGATTTGACGTTTTTTTTTCAGCCGAACAATAGTTCGACCGAAAATACTATCTTTCGGCCGAAAACTATTTTTAGTTCGGCCGAAAAAATAATTTTGAAAATTTTGGAAACCCGATTGTCACGAAAGTGTAACCCACCTTCGTGATTCCACCCTATAATCATACCAATTCTAATATAAATCATCAATATCTTCATACATTTAAGAACTGTACAGTGATATACAAGTACAAATTAACAAGTTTGTTACTATAAAAAATAACTAAAATATGTATATAAGTTACTATTTTTTGGGAGGTGACTAATAATAGTGTAACCCTAGTCCCCTCCCACTAATTTTTAGTAGTATTTGTCTTAAATTTTTTTTAGTAGTATTTGTCTTAATTTTTAGTAATATTTGGATTAATCATTAATTGATTGACATGATTCATCATTTTTTTCATCAATTTGTAATATATTTACTATCTATACCACTTAACTTGTGGTTAATGAAGCATGATGGTTAATGATTAATCGAGGTATAGATATTAATTCATCTTAATTAGGTGTCTTAATAACTAAGGTACAGAGAATGACATGTTCTAAGATTATGCTATTAAATTTTGACATTTAACCTAATAGACACAACTAAGAATAAACTTCTTTTATATTTATTAAAAGGTTTATTAACATAAAAGTTATTTATTATAGTATAACTAGTTTATTTTGTCATTGTTTATACTCATTTTGCAGTACATTTACTAGATTAATTAATCATTAATTCTACATTTTCTAACATATTTATTAGTTTAATAAATCATTAATTATGATAATCTTTTATTATATTTATTAATTGAATTAATCATTAATTTTTTTTGGTGATGTTAAAAAACACTTGAAGAAAGTATAATCCTAGTCTCTTATATTGCAACTAAAATAATTAATATTGTTATGTATTTTATTAATAATTTGGTTGCTTCATATTTATTACTAGATTTACTCAAAATTATATATTTTTTCATATTAAATTAATAATCTAATAACTAATTGAAATAATTAATCATTGACTTTTCATCATCTTAAAAATAAAAAATTAAAAAATTAAATAAAATATTGTACTCATTTATATAATAAATAAATAAATGTCGTTGTAACATTTATTATATCATATGATATTAAAGATAATTTTTTCCATTATTATATTATAACTTCTAACAATCTATACTAACGTTTACCCAAGACAATAAGCACGGAGACCCTGCCTTAGTCCTCTGATTGCTTGAATTATATATATAGAATTAGAGGCCCTGCCTTAGTCCTCGGATTGCTTGGTGTTGCCTCTGTCGATGATGCTGGCGGGGCTCGTCCTGGAATCCCTTTTATGTTTGTTATTCTCCCTTTGTTCTTGCTGTCACAGAGATCTGATGCGTAGAGTGGGTCTTTTGTTGTGAGTTTTTCACGTTTTGATCTAGTCCCTCGAGCCTACATTTGGAGGTCGTCTCCCTTGCTCGAATGATCTTTTGCCTAAATCTGGTGCTTAATGTTGCGGATCTGGGTTTTCATCGGAGATCTATGAAAGCCTTTCCTCATGTGCCATATGAGCCTCCTTGTGTTGATGTCTGTATCCCTTGCGGCTCTATTAAAGATGCAGGTTGGAGCATGGAGTCAAGGTTTGATGTATACCCATTCCTTTGTTGTTTCTGGTTTGGTAAACTTGTTGTCAATCTTAGGATTTAGTGAAGCAGGGCTATCAGGTTTTGGAACCTTGCTTGTCTCACGGAGGAATGTATGTTGCTCTTGACTTGGTTCATCCTATTTTTAGTTTTTGTTGGAGGCTTCAATGTTGCATGCTCTAGGTAGGGTTTTGGTGTTTTTTTGTTGACGGTTTCTTGCTCTAGATTTGGTGTCGGTTCCTTGATGTGTTTTCAGGCTCGATGTTTTTGAGAGGCATATATTTCTGTGACCTGTTCGTCCGGTTTTAAGATTTTTCTCTATGGTTGTTGTCAGTGCTTGCTCATGGTTTTGGCTGAGGTTTCTCGTTCCTTCTCTACTTTTGGAGCCAGTTCGTTCAAAGTTTGACGTATACTTAGCCTTTGTGGCTTGAGAGAGACATATACCTCTGTGACCTGGTTCCGGTCTTTGGATTTTTCTCTTTCGCTGTTGTCATTGCTTCTTCACGGTTTTGGCTGGGGTTTCTCTTTCCTTCTTTAGTTTTGGAGCTAGTTTTTTCAAAGTTTGGCGTATACTCAGGTTTTGTGACTTGAAAGGTTTATACATCTATGACCGGGTTGAGAGTTTTTTTTGAGGCATTTTCTCCTAGCTCAAGTTTAACCTTGGGGTCTTTCCTTTTTGTGTTGGTTTTGATGGTTGTTATTTTTGTGGTCTTTGTTTCAAATCTAGAGGAGCATATGGTATGTATACCTTTATAGATTTTACTTGTCAAATAGTTGGACGGAGGGGGTCCCTTATCCCACAAACAAGGGGTCTCATACACCAATTTGGTGTGTTGGCTTGGCCATGACCTAAAAAATAGATTATTATTATTATTTTATTTCTTTTTTAATAATGTACCATTTTAATTTTCATGTATAGAATGTGTTCACTTAGCACTTATATAATATAATTTTGTTTTTTTAATGAATAACATTACCCTTTTTCTATGAAAAACATAAAAATAATATATATAAATAAAACCTTCAAAATAAAAATAATATATATAAATAAAGCGTTCAAAGTTTAAATCTCTCTGCAATGTTAAGCACGGATAAACATTTAATAATAGATTCATGATAATGTTAAGCAAGGATAAACATTTAATAATAGATAATAAACAATATTGAATATACTTATAAGTAAGTTGATTCTAAATAATTAGTTTTGGGACAGAGAGTTACCATTACTAAAATTTCTGGCATTAATTCAAAATTAACTTTATCTTTTCAAATAATTATTCTAATTGTAACTTTTAAAAATCTGTTTTAAATCCCAAAAGCAACATGATACCGTGTGAGTGTCCACGCCAGCACAAAATGGATAGCTGTTTGGATTTTATTTAACACGAATTTTATTATGAGAAGCCTTTCTACGGAGGCAACAATGAATTTTGTTTCAGTGTTTAGAGGGTGGAAAACAGAGGCGCATCAGTGTTTAGAGTGTGGAAAACGGAGGCTCATCGGAGTTCGGGTTTCTGCGTTTACAAACACCCAACACAAAAAGAAAACAAAACAACTAATGGCGACTTATATTCAATGTGCTTTCATGAATCGATGGATTACAATTTGTTTCAGGTATTTATAAAAAACTAACAAAAACTTCCTAATTAATAAGATAACAAAAAATAACAAAAATTGCCCCTTCGATCTTAGAAAGGATTAAATAAGACAGTGATGGTATCTCGTGGCCTTCAAAGGTTAAGGGGGCCACCGCATGAGCAATTTAGGGCAAACCAATAAAACGGTGTTTTAATTCTTGAGTCCTCGAGTCTTGAAAGGTCAAGACGACCACCGATGCGTCATTTATATAGGCGGTGAAATGATTATTATCTAACATACTCCCTTTTCATCATTTCAAAACAAAACAAACTAAACATGCAATACAAGATTGTTGTTAACAATTCATTACAGCTTAGAGACCCCAATATTATATCTATGAATTTTAAACAATTCATTTCCCAAAGGCTTTGTAAATATGTTTGCAAATTGTTCTTCAGACTTGCAGAAATGAACAAATTTTTTTTTACCATTTACCAGCTCTCGAATGAAATGATACCTCGTATCAATGTGCTTAATCTTCTTGTGAAAAACGTGATTCTTTGACAGTGCAATGTCATATTTATTATTAGAGACAATCTGAGTTGCACCATTCTGTTCATGCAATAATTCATTCAAGATTATTCTCATTCATATAACTTGACATGCAGTTGAAGTTGTTGCAACATACTCTGCCTCAGCAGAAGATAAAGTCACTATGGGTTGGTTTTTAGATGCCCATGCCACTGCTCCATATCCAAAACTGAATACATAACCAGATGTTCTCTTCCTATCATCAATGGAACTTTCATAATCACTATCAGTATATCCGATCAACTCAAAGTTCAAGTTTGATGTGTATCGAATACCAAAATCAGTTGTTCTAGCAATGTATCTCATGATCTTCTTTCCTGCTTGCCAATGAGTACTCTTGAGAGTCTCCATGAATCTGGAAATTAAACTTACAACAAACATAATATCAGGTCTCGTTTTTCTTAAATACATAAGACTTCCAACCAAATTTTTATACAAAGTTTGATCAGCATATGATCCCTCATCATATTTTCTAAGTTTAGTACCAGTTTCCATTGGTGTTGCACCTGTCTTACAATTCAACATTCTAAACCTTTTCAATATTTCATTTGCATATTTAGTTTGACAAATGAAAATTCCATCATCAGATTGATCCACTTCAATTCCAAGGAAATATTTAATCAATCCTAAATTAGTCATCTCAAACTCTATTTTCATGGTATTTTTAAAATCATCTATAGATAGATCTCCGGTAAAAATCAAATCATCAACATACAGATAGACAATCAAAATTTTACCTTCCTTGTTTACGTTTGTATATAGAGTTGGTTCACTTGGAATTCTGTTGAGTCCAATACTAATCAGGTACTCATCAATCCTACTATACCAAACTCCGGATGCCTGCTTCAATCCATATAAAGCTTTCCTTAACCTGTAAACTTTATCTTTGTGCTTATCAATCTTATAACCCAGAGGTTGTCTTACATAAACCTCTTCTTCCAAACATCCATTCAAGAATGCAGACTTAACGTCCATATGATGCATGATCCATTTATTCTGAGTTGTAATAGCTAAGACCATCCTCACTATGTCAATTCTTGCTACATGAGAAAAGGTTTCATTGTAATCAATATCGGGTTGTTGACTAAACCCGTGAGCTACAAGTCTTGCCTTGTACTTTTCAACTCACCTTCTACATTCAGCTTAGTCCTAAACCCACTTAACACCAATATTGTTCTTGCCTTCAGGTAAATTGACAAGATCCCACGTGTTATTTATTTCAATGGAATCAATCTCTTCATCCATTGCTTTTATCTAGACATCCTCTTTAGCAGCTTCATCAAAACTTACATGATCACATGCCATTAATGCAAAATTTGAAAATTGATCTACTTCTTCATTTTGATCATATAATTCTCTTAAGATTCTAGTCTTCTGACATTTAAATCTATTTTTCAATGAAATTAAAGTAGGATTTGATTCACTACTTACCTGTGAATCTATTTGATGTCCACCATGTCCAGATGGCTCACCACGCTCATGAGTTCTGGGCGTTCTAAATTGAGGTGGGCTGATATCTGGTGCTTCCCTTGTAGGACTTCTCGTTGCAGGCATATGTGCATGTGGAACCAACTTTCCACCTCCTTCAGCTTCCTCAACTCCATCATCATCTTCACGGGGTAACATAGCTCCCTCTGAAATAGATTTATCAATACTTCCATCCCATGCTTCCTCTTCCTTAAATTCAACATCTCTGTTGATCACATACTTCTTGGAGATGGTATTGTAGAGTCTTTATGTCCTAGACTGTTCACTATATCCAACAGAGATACATCTCGCACTTTTGTCATCCAACTTCCTCCACATTTCTTCAGGTACATGCGCATATGCTACACATCGAAAAACTTTGAAATAAGAAACATTGCAAGGCTTACCGTCACAGACTTCTTGAGGTACGCGATTCCTCACAGTCTTGATTGGACTTCTATTCAAGATATAGACAGAGAAAACAATTGCATCTCCCAAATATTCGTTTGAAAGATGCTTCTCTTCGAACATGCTTCAATCCATATTCATGATGGTCTGATTCTTCCTTTCAGCTACTCCATTCTGCTGTGGAGTATATCGAGCAGTAAATTGCCCTTTAATTCCATGAAAAAAACAAAATTCAATGAATTAATTCAGTTTATACTCACCTCCTCTATCATACCTTAGGATCTTAATGGTTCGACTACTCTCATTCTCAACCATAGACTTAAACCTCTTAAAAACTTCAAAGGCTTCAGATTTCTACTTCAACAAATACAACCAAATCTTCCTACTGAAATCATCAATAAATGTCATAAAATAAACACTACCATTCAAAGAAGGTGTTTGCATAGGTCCACACAAATCAGTGTGGACAATTTCTAATGGAGCTTTTTCTCTATAGAAAACACCTAAAACAAACTTCTCTCTATGATGCTTTCCAAGTATACAACTCTCACAAGAGCTTGTTGGTTGCTGAATACATGGAAACCCCTTTACCATGTTCTTCTTCTGTAACAGATTTAAGCCACTGAAATGTAATTGACTATATCTCAAATTCCATAACCACGATTCATCTAAAATTCCATCTTTATAATAATTCAAAAAACCAATCAAATCATTTCTCATAACAATTGGAAACATTCTATTCTTGGTCATCTCTACTCTTGCAATTAACTGTTTGTTGGGTAATTTATCATAGATTGTACATACCTTGTTCCTGAAAAACACTCTGTACTTTTTCTCCATCAATTGTCCAACAATAATAAGATTGCATTTTAAACCAGAAACGAAATAAACATCGTCAATATTTCTTCTTTGATTATTCTTAGTGTAAACTGGAACTACACCTTTACCATTAACTATAACCTTGCAGTCATTTCCCACTTTTACTTCAAACTGAATACTAGTATCAATAGAAGAAAATAAATACTTATTACCAGTCGTGTGGTTAGTGCAACCACTATCCAAAAACCAAATATCGTTAGCACTTTCCTGAGTGACATTACAAGTCAAGAACATGTGATTTTAATCATCCTCATACTCATTTGTGATATGTGGAGACTGCTTTCTAGCATCTGCCTTCTTCTTCCAACATTTGTTAGAAAAATGCCCAAACTTCTTACAATAATAACATTGTACTTTAGATTTATCATACCTCTGATTTTCTTATTGCCACGGTTTGTTGTTTCTCCCTCTTAAATTAGGAGGATTTTGCTGGGACTTCTCCTCAGACACTGATTCAATTATGTTGTCCCTTCGACCAGAAGATTGACCTCCTCTTCCATAATTATAAGACCTTCCTCTGCCTCTACCTCTGGTAACATGAAATTGGGATTTGAAATCATGCTCCATTGATCCTTCTTCATATCTAGATATCCTAGATTCATGAGCAACAAGAGAACTAGTTAATTCATCAATATGCATTATACTTAAATCTTTAAATTCTTATATGGGTACAACTAAAGGTTCAAATTTCTTGGGTAAACTTCTCAACACTTTCTCAACAACTCTCTTATTCTCCACATCATCTCCATACTTCATGAGCTAGTTCACAACACTCAACACTTGAGTCATGAAAGTATCAACACTTTCATTATCCTTCAAATTCAGATTTTCGAAGTCCCTTCTTAAGTTCTGCAACTTGAATATCTCCACCTTGGACACACCTTGATAACAGGTTTCAAGGATGTCCCAAGCCATCTTCGAAGATGCAACACTAGAAATCTTCGTTAAAATGGATTTATTTAATCCTTGCTGAATTAATCCAAGAGCCTTGTTATCATTTTTCCTGTTTTCCTTCAGCAAAACATAGTCAACATTAGAGAGAGTCAGTTCTGTTGTTGCATCAGTTGGCTCAACATAACCATCAATAACATAAGTCCATAAATCCTAAGAACGCAAAATTGTCCTCATTCGAATATACCAAGAGTCATATGACTTCTCGCTCAGGACAAGAACCTGAACCTGAGAAGATTTACTACCAGACGCAGTCATTTATATAAAAATTTAAAAGGAATCAAATAAACCTTAGCGTAGGAAAACAAGAGGGTAAAATTCGACACCAACAGGGACTATCTTCACTGAACTAAGCAATAACAGGATGGATACCAAATGTGGAAAATGAGGCACATCAAAGTTCAGGTTTCGGCATTTACAAACACCCAACACAAAAAGAAAACAAAACAACTATTCTTGAATCGCTAAACGCGAACAAGATGTGGGCCCAACGCTTTGGGTTCGGAGTTTTTGAAAACAAAAGAAATCCACGCGCTCCCACAAATAACGGTACGAGAAAATGCTTTCAAAATGCAATGGAGAGAACACCTCTGAATACCCAAATGACGACTTATATTCAATGTGCTTTCATGAATCGATGGATTACAATTCTTTTAAGGTATTTATAAAACAGTAACAAAAATTCCCTAATTAAAAAGATAACAAAATTTGCCCCTTCGATCTTAGAAAAGATTAAATAAGGCAGTGATGGCATCTCGTCGCCTCCTTCAAAGGTTAAGGCGGCCACCGCTTGAGCAATTTAGGGAAAACCAGTAAAACGGTGTTTTAATATTCTAGTGCTCCATTCTTGAAGGGTCAACACGGCCACCGATGTGTCGTTTATACAAGCGGTGGAATGATTATTATCTAACATAGAGTTTGTCAAAATGAGGAAGAGATTTACCTGAATGGTTAGAATCGACTAAGTTTTGTTTGTTGAAAAGTCAGGATCTATCCATTCTATCAATAAACGATGTTGTAAGAACTTTGTCCATACATTTAATCTATCGTTACAAGTACTAAAACACCATTTAAATTGTTAGCTACCTCTAAGACAAATTCATTAAATTGATCACACGATCTATGATAAATTCATTAAATTGATGGAAGGTCAGAACACTAGAATATCGATTCAGAGATATTAGTTATCTACCAGAATGTGCAAAAAGTGAAGAATCAACGGAACAAGTGAATAGAGTGTATTGGAACAAAAAAATGTCTCTACATCATTCATAGTGGCAGAATGTTGGTTTAACTATTCACTTAGATGATTCTGGATTTCTGGGTATTTGATAAACTGTATTACTATCTCAGATGTCTCAGCACGTAGGGTCGATATATATATATATATATAAGTTGCGATTCATAAAATATTTACCAAAACCCAATAGGAATTCCAAAAGAAAAATGCAATAATTAAATAATAATTATGGTAACCCAAGTTCAACAGGCGACTAAGCATATCCCGATTTGTTTTACCCAATTTCACCATGAGAATTAGAATAAAGTCGAACTGCTCTAAGTATAAATATATCGTTAACTATATATATATATATATATATATATATATATAATTATTCGACTATTAAAAAAACACTAACTTATAACACAAGGTTCATGAAATTTGTTGTCCCACCAAGGACACAATACAGTAATCCAGAAATTACACAACATTGATAGATAGAATGAACGTACACACAATTTTGGATTCACCTATTTTACATGCAATTACATGAATTTAAGGCATTGATTATATATGCATATTTACATTTCAAATCAGGATTATCGTGACAGAATAATACTCTTGAAGTCTCCTCTCACCTTGTTGGAACGTTCCGTCAATTTTCGAAACTTAGGTCAATTCCGCTGAGGTTGAGTCACTTCGCCAGAATTGCTTCATTGTTCGTCGGAACTTGCCGATCTCCGAATAGACTCGCCAGGCAACATTGAAGGGTATTCTTCTCCCCCGAGTCCCCTGAACCGCAACAAGGCTGTATAGAACCAATCGCCAGCCCAAAGAATTGATGCACATGCTCACAAGGGCTGAGGTTCCCACCTCCTACACCGAGCTCCAAACTCATAAATAGAAATTCTCAGAGAGAAAATGGTCCTATAGGCAAAAATAGAAGTCTCCCTCTTGTCCCAAAAACTTTCCTTTTATATCCTCCTCACATGAAATTATCAATTAAAAATTTAAAATAAAAATATTTCTCACCCAATTTTCTTAATTTTTTAAAATTACTTTCTAATGTTTTTTGATTTTTTTTACACTTAGATTTTTAAATCTAATATGCCCTAGCTTTATTAACTCTTAGCTTTTTTCCAAGATGTTTTGAAGAGTTTTTTTTTGTCTATCTTCCCTATATTTTTATTTCTTGACTTTTAGATTTTCACCTATATGTTTTTCCCAAATCTCATTTTAGGTGCATAAGAATATTTAGTGTCTTGGTGATTAAATGAATTTTCCTCTTAACTCAATAATCTACCTTTTTTTCAACTTTTTCTTCAAATTGAAATAAGATTCTTCCCCTACATTTTCTTCCCTTTAAAGTTCTCAACTAAATAAATTTTCCCCATTTATCTAATTTGAATAAATTACAACATGCCCATCATGAAGTCAAACTCCTTTCTTAGTTATGATTTTAATTAAAATTCACTTTATCCAAAGCCCCGTAACCCCAATGAGGTTGTATAGAACCAACTGCTATCCGAAAGAATTGATGCACACACTCACAAGAATTGATGCATTGTCAAATGGTGGTTACCACAGCCATGCAATAAAAGAGAAAAATAGAAGGCCCCCTCTTGTCCCAAAACATTTCTTTTATATCTTCCCTAGTGCACATGAAATTTTCAATTAAAAATTTAAAATAAAAGATTTCCTAGCCCACTTTTCTTACATTACTTAAATTACTCCAAGAAACATATTTGGAAGAGTTTATTGTCTCTTATATATATATATATATTTTTAAGAAGTTTCCTCGTTTTTCTTGACTTTTTTCCTAAATGTTTCCTCGTTTTTCTTGACTTTTAGATTTTCTCTTAAATATTTATCTTACATGTTTTTCTCAAATCTCACCCAAATCTCATTTTAGATGTATAAGAATACTATGTTTCTTGGTGATTAAATGCATTTTCCTCTTAACTCAACACCCTACATTTTTTTTTTAATTATGATTCTTCCCTCCACCTTTTGTTTACTTTAGAGTTCTAAAATGTAATTAAATTTTTCTCATTAATTTTATTTGTTTAAATTACAACATGCACATCATGAAGTCAAACTCATTATTTTAATTATATTTCACTTTATCTAAGATTACTAAGCAAGTTATATTTTCTCATTTAATAAAATTTACTCTTTTCTAACTTTATAATATATTTTAACATTTTTATTAAATGATAATCTCTAAGCATATTTTACTTATACCCTGCCCTTATGTTATCTGTCATTTATATTGTTACACATTCTTCACTAATTCCCTTAGGTTATCTGTCATTTATATTGTTACACATTCATCAAGCTAAGGATGACATGCATGCCTTTCCCTTCAGAACATACTTGCATACTCT
Organism: Picea glauca; assembly: GCA_000966675.3. Lineage (NCBI taxonomy): Eukaryota > Viridiplantae > Streptophyta > Pinopsida > Pinales > Pinaceae > Picea > Picea glauca. The sequence continues at coordinate 913,261 of JZKD02S0014472.1, forward strand.
AAGGGTGTCATGCAACATTCCATTCAAGTATCTAACCTTGAGCAATGAGAAAAGTGGCGCAACAATAGAGACCTTGTTAAGTTCGACGATTTCCCCTATTTGTATGACTAATTGATATTGAGGAATAGAGACCTTATTGTGCACCCAGAATGACTAAATCTGTGACCCACCCTCACGGCATCATGCAACCATTTGAGAAAAAGGCCCCATATTTTTAAACTTTGACCATGCTATTAGGTTAAATTAGAGAGGGTGTTCCACCTCTCCCGAGAGCACTAATGTAAACCTATCTATACAATCGTGTTATTCTTATGTGAATAAAATCGACAAGTAAAATATGTGTACCTACATTAGGTAAATATTTTCTTGTCAACATTATCATTAATCTTTTCCATTACACAATTTGTTTTTACCATTTAAGCAGTGTTCCCTAACTTGAATCTCAAGGTCTCATCCACAATGCCCACATCAACATATAACTATCACTAGTGAAATTGTTAGAAACATCTACAATAAATATATATATATATATATATATATATATATATATATATATATATATATATATATATATATATAGGTTCCCTTTCACTCACGAAATTGTTAGCAACATCTAATTCATTAAATAACTATTAGTATTATTCATTTAACCATCATTGCAATAAAAGTTCATCAAAACAACTCATGCAATTTTAACCTTTTCACATTTTAAATCTAATTGATCCAAATAAAATTGTGTGTGAGAGTCTTAATAAAATTTATTAACTAAATGGGTCGTTTGTGAACAAAAGCCTCCAAGAATAATTTTGGTTTTCTAAAAGTAGTCACGTAAAATGCGGCATTGCAATTTAGTAGTTGTGGAATCATTATTTTTATTTCTAGTTTAGCAATTTCATATTTATTATATATATATATATATATATATATATATATATATATATATAT
>JZKD02S0014472.1:914255-942745 GCA_000966675.3 Picea glauca
TATATATATATATATATATATATATATATATATATATATATATATATATTATTTAATTTAAATTTATACAAACATATAAAATAATGTACAATAGATAGTTGGTTGTAGGGTCATTTTGGTTTTTTTTGGACGCTACTATAAATAAAATTAACAATATTATAAATAAAATCAAATAAATAAAATATAGTAAGAAGATATATAATTTGAACTACATAAACATTATCTTAAAAAAATGAATAGTCAAGGACTACAATATCAACTAATATCATGATTTGATAGTCCATGGAAAAACTATCTTCATACTCCCAATAACATTAATTTAAGAAACAAGTATATGAAAATCATCTACATAGATGAGTTTTCTAAAATGTAACATCTCGCTCTGGTGCATTGAGTGAGCGTATTCTTTGAGGACACTTGCTCACAAGTGATCCAGATTATTATGCTATTAAAACATTTGATTTTGATTATGAGGCATTATGGGTTGATGACATGTTGTTTTACTGCATTCACATAAACAGGTGTTGTTGACTCGGTTTTAGTGAGTGTGCAGGATTTTGGACCTCGAGGATTCAGAGGCATCGATGGAACCCCTTGGAATCTAGATCGAGTCGGGGAGTGTACCATTGAGGTTTGATTTTTTTACTTTGATATTAGTGCATTTGATTAGATGATATGATATGGATATATTCTGACATGATTCCTTGATGATGCAGGCTGACGATAGGTTGTCGACTAGACTCACATGTGAAGTAAAGGGGTCACGCACAACTACCAGAGATGTTAAGGGAGAGGTGTGGACAACAGCGCTGCCACATCCTACTAGCACTCTCATCGTGGTTCAAACTGTAGGTTAACGTTTACGTAGTTCAAGAGGACCCACAATGTCATGAGGGCGGACTGCGATAGTCCCTCATGATGATTCTAAGGGGTGAACAATAAGGTGGGGGCCTAATTCCTTAGAGACCCTTAGTCTCCCACAAGTTCACCTCGTGGAGTATTGACTCCAGAGGTTTTTGATGTTTACCAAGTCAGTCAAGAGGCGAGTGGCAGCCTTGGATTACGTGGTGCATCTTGAAGGACATGTCATGCAAGAAAAATCGAAAGAGGTGAGTGGCAACCTTGGAGCACGTAGTGCGTCCTGAAGGGCATGTCGCGCAAGGGAGACAAATTAAGGCGAGTGGCACCCTTGGAGCACCTAGTGCATCCTAAAGGGCATGCCGCGTTGTTGATGATAAATGAATGAACCTAGATGGCCTTAGGACGAATAACGTGTTAAGAATTTTTAAAAACAAATTCCCTAATAAAATGTCGCCTAGTACGAAAATTTAAGGTCTAAGTCTAAATTATGCTAGTAGTAAAATTTTATCTATCTATTTTTAAAAAATAATAATAATAATAAAACAACGTAAATAATAATTATACTCTTCGTTAAATCTTGTAATAATAAGGGGGTAAGCAATTTAAATGATTCATAAAATATGTTAGGGTAAAATTTAAAAAAAAATGGAATAATATTTTATTATTTATGATAATTTAAAATTCTTAACTAAAAAGGAAAAAAGGAAAAAGGGGGTTAATTTCTACACCTGCCAATTTGAGTCCTAAATGAAAAGGGGAAAGAGTGAAATCTAAAATATTTAGGAAACTAGGAAAAGAGCGAAACATAAGAAGAAAAGGGAAACCCAAGGGAAAAAGAAGAAAGCCAAACTTAGTAAGGTATCTACCATTAAGAACTTTCTAATTTAAAACTGAACTAACAGATTGATAATGGGGAAAGTCATTAAAACATGTAAGAGAATTTGGGGACACCTAAGAGCGACTCTAGGAGTGACTCTAGGTGGGTGAGGGAAATAAGGAAAATTAATTAATTAAAGAAAATAATTTGTGGAGGAATGAAGGGGATGGGTGACACTTGTATGGGGAGGAATTTTTAGGATCTAATTTTTAAAAACTTAATTAAATGAGATTTTAGGAAAGTAAGGGACTTCGAAACTCTATATAATGAAGGGAAGAGAAGGATGAAGGATCTCTTCTGTTTGCATAATGTTACGCTGTAGAAATCTCTACTTGATTGACTTAGCTTGTGGGAGTTGGGATACCCATCTCAGTGAGGAGTGGTAGCTCGGCCTTGCGAGGTGAGCTGGGAGCTAGCTGACTCTTTGGATAGTGTGTGTGGCCCCTTTATGGCTCGCGGGATAAGGGGGAAGAAGAGTACCCCTAGCATTGGTTGGGAGGTATCGGTGAAGTCTCAATGGTCGGCAAGAAGGAGTTGCACGGAGCGCGTAGGATGTCACTCAGAGCAGGCGATCAGGCAATGGTACGGTCTTTTCATTTTTGTATGGTAGATTGTTGTAGGATTTATGCTTGGATCTGCATGTTTAATGGAGTAAGTAAACTAATTGTCTCGATTGATGACTGAATTTATTTCATAGCCTAGCTTGATGATTGATTGACTCCCATGTCCTTTGTTTCCTCGCATGTCTTGACCTCCTTGCGGTGTTTGATTGTGACCATTGTGGTGGTTTTTCCTATAATCCCTAGCTCATAAGTCCTCGCCTAGGCAGTCGGCCAGGAGCCTAATCTACGATTGTCGCTTCGGCATTAATAGACTTATGGATCTTAAGGCCCTGCCTTTCTGTGCGAGGATGATGAGAAAAGGACGAACCTATCAGACGTTTACCTCTGTTGTTGTCCTTAGATGATTGGATCATTTCGGTTCTCTTACTGTTGTTTGCAATTTTTATTGGTATTCTGGCAATGGAAAAACAAATTGATTCATGTCTGCATTTTGTATTTGTATTCTAGCAACGGAAAAACGAATTGATTCATGTCTGCAATTTGTATTGGTATTCTAGCAATGAAAAAACAAATTGATTCATGTCTGCATTTTGTATTTGTATTATGGCAATGGAAAAATGAATTGATTCATGTCTTCATTTTGTATTTGTATTCTGGCAATGGAAAAACAAATTGTTTGCATTTTGTATTGGTATTCTGGCAATGGAAAAACAAATTGATTCATGTTTGCATTTTGTATTTGTATTCTGGCAATGGAAAAACAAATTGATTCATGTATGCATTTTGTATTGCTATTTGAGCAATGGAAAAACAAATTGATTCATGTTTTCATTTGGTATTGGCATCTTGGAAATAAAAAAACTTTTTTTCTTTTAAATGTTGTCAAAGATTGTCGTTTTAAATGCCCACGTTTTTCTTTCAAATGAGACAGAGATTGTCGTTTAAAATTTCCCATGGTTTTGCTTTCAAATTAGATTGAGTTTGTTGTTTTAAATTCCCACATTTTGCCTTAAAATGAGACCAAGATTGTTGTTTTAATTGCCCACATGTTTGCTTTCAGATGAGACTGAGTTTACTATTTTAAATGCCCACATATTTGATTTCAAATGAGACTGAGCTTGTTGTTTTAAATGCCCATGTTTTTGCTTTCAAATGAGACTGAGTTTGTTTTTTTAAAATCCCACATTTTTTCTTTCAAATGAAACTAAGATTGTCATTTTAAATGCCCATGTTTTTGCTTTCAAACAGTGGATTGAGTTGCTGTAGAAATCACCCACGAATTTAGCCTTTTAAATCTTAAATTCACTTGTCAGAATGACCACAGTTTTGGTAAATAAAAATTGACTGTGTGCATGTTGAATTCACCCACCCTTTTTTTTTATATTCATTTCACAACTGACTGGCAGTAATGACCATGATTTCACCTTCAAACTGTGACTGTGTTTTCCCTTGAGTGATGGACTGCGTTGATGTTGATTGGATACGTTTGCCTTTAATTGTTGAGTTGTTGTCGACTCGAAATTATTGGCCACCATGTGGGCACTGCGTTTTTGCTAATTTTGCCACAACAAATTAAATGGATAACAGTTAGCTAAATGCCTTACTATTGCTAGATTCATTGCTATGTAATGGTCACATTAATTGCCTTGATTTTTGCCAGCAAATAAAATGGATAACAGTGAGTTAAATGCCTTATTAATGCTAGATTCATTGTTACGTAATGGTCATATTAATTGCCAGAACAATTGCTACAACAATATAAATTGCCAGCAGATTCATTCTTTGGATTAAATGACACAGCGAGTTAAATGTTAACTAACACCTTAAATGCCTTCCTATTGTTGTATTACTGGTTATGAAAATAGTCATGTAAACTACCTTGTTAGTGTGCTTTTAATTGTCGTGTTAATGGTCATGTAATTGCCTTGTTATTTCTATATTAATTGTTAAGTAACCGCTATGTTAATTTCCTCTATAAATTGCTCCAGCTCTGCTAATAGTTAGTAGTTTCCTTCTAATATTATTAAACAGAAAGTATTGTTAGTTCAATCAATATAACTAGACTACATGCTGAGATTTAATTGTTCATAAGTGTTATAATGATAGAATTCTACTTTAAGATTGTAAATGTTGTTATTTAAGTTAATGTCTAGTTGGGTGGAGAATTTGGATTAACATAGACTTGACCGATTAGGTTGTGTTAAAGATTAATATTTGATTGGTAAGTAAGGAATGGATTGAAAATTTTAGACTCACTGGATTGAATTTTAATTAAGGATAGAGGGAATTTATAATTATGGTTTTAGGATTGACCACTTAGATTTGCAAAATTAATTGTATTAACGTTTATTTAGTAGATGCATTATTGTCTAATTGTATTTTGAAGTGGTTTGTTAGAATGAAACCCTTGTTAAAATTGAATGTAATCATAGACCGGTTAGACTAGGTGATTGGTGGGGGCGGGGACGATGTCGTGTGGGATAGAATCACCCCTTTTCTTCGTCCTCTTCTGTCTCATCAACCTTTGTGTGAGGTAGGTATAGTCTCCGAGTCAGTATTGGGTTCCTAACTCATCAGAATTTTCTTTAGTCTTGGACCCTTTTGTTTTGCGCCAAGGTTATTGATGCATGTATCACCTGGGGAACGACATGATTCTTGATGAGGGGATCATGGCACGCCCTGGGGGATAACGATGAAGGAGATCTTGGCCAGAGTAGGTTCTTTTGTGTGAGTGTTGACGAGCATGCAAGTTTCTCTTGGTACAAGGGCCGAAACCCTTCAGACGTTAGGTCTACGCACCTTGAGGTTCTAGTATGTGTTCATCTAGGCCGTGATGTCGGGATGGAGGTGTTGTCCCTTAGATTGTATGCATGGTCTTGTTTGCGTCGGAAGGGTAGTCGTCCTCCTTGTTATTTTTCGCATATTTTCCAGTTGTCTTGAACTGGTGTGTGGTGTCATAGTAAATTGTTGCCTGGACTGTGTGCTAGCATTCATCATTAGTGGTTGATTAAAATATTGTCGTCATCACCTTCTTGCCTCTTAACTCCTAGAAAAAAAATGAAAAAAAAAAAAATGCTTTGCTTGTTGTCGTAACGATGGGGTCGTTACATATGGTATCATAGAGGGTTCAACCCATGACTAGGGATCTCTACGGATTTCATTGATATGATTTTATTAATGTTTCTAATTGAGTTGACTTGTATGTGTGCAGGTAATCATGATTAGAGGACTTCGCAGAGGCAGACGACGAGGTTCTAGGGGAGGAGGCGTGACGCCTCTAGTAGCATCTGTGCCTGAATGATCTAAACCCCAGGGAGATGAACAGGATGTCGGGCAGGAGCATATATCAGTTGGTGATGTGGTCGGAATGATGAGATCTTTTCAGCACATGTTTGAGGCACTGATCATCCGTTTGGATAGAGATGAGGCCAGAGCACTGGCACCCCCTGAGGGTCCACCACACACTCCGGTTAGTACTTGTAGCATTCACCGGTAACTCGAGAAGGTCAAATTTTCCAAGTTATTTGGTGCCTCAGACGATGCAACCGTCAAGGAATTGTTGGAGAATATGGTGATGTGTTTTGCACTTCGCGATTATACCTCCAACATGAAGGTCCGCATGGTGGTCTTCCAACTGAAAAGAAGTGCTCTTCTATGGTGGAAGACGCTCCTACCACAACTGAACATGGTCATCGAAGATGTGTCATGGGAACTGTTTGAGGAACGGTTCCGAGAGAGATACCTATCAGAGGAATTCATTGAGCTTTAGCTCAACGAGTTGAACGGCTTACGATAGGGCGGTCGTACGGTGCCCGAGTATGAGGCTCATTTTATGGAGATGCTCTGGTATGCTCCACATCTTAACACTGAGAGACTTAAGGTCAAAAGGTTTGTTTTCAGCCTTAATGAGAACATACGTGCCAAGGTTACGATTTTGATGCCTCAAACCTTGCATGATGTTGTCCATAAGGCCCTCATAGGAGAGGAGGAGCTTATCAGTGGGGGTCAGACCAAGAATCTAGAAAGACCAGTAGGGTAGGTGTCATCTGGTGCACAACAACATCATATACTAGCCAGACATATGCCAAGGTATCATGGCTTCCATAGGGGATCCACTTTCACTACACCTAGATGATCGACGCCTCAATAGTGGACACCTTATCGGGGACCACATCATCAGCAACAGTGTCGACTGCAGCAGCAGCAGTTTAGGCCTGTTCAGCAAAACAGACCAGGATTCAAGGCCGATGGGCCATCATCTTCTATTTTGGGTACCAGGACTACTCTGCCAAAGAAGGGGTGTTGGACGTGTGGGGAGACACACTACCAGCGCGACTTCCCTGTGGAGAGGACTAGAGCATCTGGATCAGCTGTACAAACTACCATGGGAGATATGGGCAAGGCCCATCAGATTCATGCAATGATGAATAATCGCCAAGAAGAGAATCATTCGACTGTGATCGAAATGACAAGTATCGTCGCTGACCAAACACTTAGTATTTTGATAGATCCTGGTGCTATCGAGTGTTTCATTTTCGGTGCAGCGCTAAAAAGGATTAAGGTAAACACAGTCGAACAGGATGAGTTTAGCTTCGTAGAGATGGCCTCGGGAGCCAAACAAAATATTGGAGGAAAGGTTACGGGATGTATCCTGGTGCTATCGAGTGTTTCATTTCCGGTGCAGCGCTAAAAAGGATTAAGGTAAACACAGTCGAACAGGATGAGTTTAGCTTCGTAGAGATGGCCTCGGGAGCCAAACAAAAGGTTGGAGGAAAGGTTACGGGATGTATCCTTAACTTGTGAGATTTTTTCACCAAGGCCAACCTGTATGTCACGATATTACGATCTTATGACGTTGTGATTGGTATGGACTGGTTGGAATCGCATGAGGTGATACTCAACTGCAACACGAAATGATTGAGCTTGGTCAATGATGAGGGGCAGAGATGTGTGATTGTAGGCCGGAATGAGGGAGTTTCCCTGAGGTTCATCTCTTCCTTGCATCTTCGGAAGAGCATGCGCAAGGGGTGCAAGCTTTATGTGATCCTTGCGTTAAAAGAGAAGGGAGTAGCGGAAGGTCTAGAAACTTCCGATGGTGAGAGAGTTTGCGGATGTATTTCCAAAGGAGTTACCTGGGATGCCACCGGAGAGGGAATTAGAGTTTACCATAGACCTAAAACCAGGGGCTGAACCAATAGTGAGAACGCCTTATCGGATGTCGACCCCAGAGTTACAGGAGTTGAGAATGCAACTAAAGGAATTGTTGGATTTGGGACTGATACGTCCAAGTGTGTCACCGTGGGGTGCGCCTGTTATTTTCATATGAAAGAAGGATGGGTCATGGAGGCTCTGCATTGATTACCGTCAATTGAACAAGGCCACGATCAAGAATCAATATCCGTTTCCGAGGATTGATGATCTGTTTGATCAAATGAAGGGTGCGACAGCGTTCTCATTGATCGATTTGCGATCATGGTACCACCAGTTACACATTAAGGAAGATGACATCCTTAATACAACCTTTAAGATGAGGTTTGGACATTATGAGTTTACTATTTTACCGTTTGGACTGAGAAACGCCCCAAGAGTATTTATGAGTTTGATGAACAGGGTGTTCTGCGAGTACTTGGACATGTTCTTCCAAGTATTCATTGACGATATTTTGACTTACTCTCGGACGACGGAGGTGCATGACGAGAACTTGAACTTGGTACTATAGTGTCTACGAGAGTATAAATTGTATGGGAAGTTGTCCAAATGCTCATTTTATCAATCAAAGATTCACTACTTAGGGAATGTCATCTCTGGCGAAGGCATCGTCATGGATCCAACAAAGGTCTAGGCTATTATGGAATGGCCTGCGCCGACGAATGTCCCAGAAGTTCATAGCTTCGTGGGTTTAACAGGATACTATCGACGGTTCATCGAGAGATTTTTGAAGATAGCAAATCGGATCATGGAATTGCAGAAGAAAAACACGAAGTTTGTTTGGAGCGAGAAATGTGCAGAACAATTTCAGAGGCTCAAGGAGTTGTTGACATCGACACCGATAATAAAGGTCCCTAACATGAACACAGACTTCTTGGTATGCAATGACACATCCAAGGAAGGCTTAGGCGGAGTATTGATGCAAGACGGATGAGTGATCTCTTACATTTCGAGGAAATTGAGAAGGCACGAGGACAACTATGCCACGTACGATTTGGAGTTGTTAGCAATCATATATGCCTTGAAGGTTTGGAGAAACTACCTTGTTGGACAAAAATTCAAACTAAATACTGACCATTGTGGACTACAACACATCTTTACGCAAAGCGACCTAAACACGCGACAATGACGTTGGTCAGAATTGCTTAGCGAGTACAACTTCGATATTACTTACATAAAAGGAATAGTGAACCAAGTGGCAGATGCATTGAGTCGGATACCATGCATATTTTTGGTGTTGTCTCTTCAGACGAATCTACGTGAAAATATTCTAACTTTACAGCGTTACGATGAATGGTACAAAGAGGTCGAGGGTTTTATCAAACAAAAAAAAATGATGGTACCTAGATTTGAAGGATTTTCATTTGATAGCGATGGTTTATTGATGTTTAAAAATCAGATTTATGTACCGTTGAACGACGAGTTGGGGATGTTGATCCTAAGCGAGTGTCATAGATCCATCTACATGGCTCACCTGGGAGTCATGAAGATGAGGGTGGACCTTAAACCCTTATTCTTCTGGAAGGGATTGACGGCAAACATAGTCAACTATGTGGCCAAATGTCTAGAATGTCAGCAGGTAAAGTCTTAACATAGACACCCAACAAGATTACTACAACCACACGCTATTCCGGAATCGAAATGGGAGGTTATTTCGATGGATTTTATTGTTGGATTTCCATTGATGGCAATGAGACATGACTCGATTTTTGTAGTAGTAGACACTCTGACGAAGAGTGCTCACTTTATTCATGTGCGTATGACATATCAGACACCTGACATAGCTAGAGTTTTCATCAATGATATTGTGAGGTTGCAAGGCATGCCTAAGAGGATTATATCCGATCGAGGATCGGTGTTTACTAGACAATTTTGGACAAGTTTCCAAGAGGCCTTGGGAACCCAACTTAACTTTAGTACTGTGTATCACCCGAAAACTAACGGGCAGACCGAACAAACAAACTAGACCTTGGAGGACATGTTGTGCATGTACATGATGGACCAACAAAAGAGCTGGGAAGAATTCTTAGCACTGTTGGAATTCGCTTATAACAACAGTTACCAAAGCACCATTAAGATGGCACCTTTCAAGTTTCTTTACAGGCGACCGTTTCAGACGCCTTTGAGTTGGAATCGGCTTGAGGATAGGGTCCTGGTGGGACTAGAAGTGATCCAAGAAATGGAAGAGAAAATGAAAAGGATTAAAGAAGCGCAAGATCGACGGAAGAGTTATGTCAATGCGCATTGTGTCGACCGTAGTTACGAGGTTGGCGATCGAGTCTTAGTACGGGTTAAACTGCATAAGAGTTCGATCAAGTTTGAAAAGGGAACTAAATTCTCTCCTAGGTTCGTGGGACCTTTCGAGACTATGGAGAGAAAGGGGCCCGTGGCCTATCCACTAGCCTTGCCTGATTCTTTGAGGCGTATGCACGATGTTTTTCATGTATCTGTTTTGAGACATTATATTACTAATCTTACACTTGTTATTGAAATGATTTCCTTGCTGGTATCGGATGAGGGGGTGCTCACGGCTGAGCCGATCTGCATCTTGGATCATCGTGTTCGATAGCTATGACGTCGAACAGTAGATCAAGGAAAGGTCTAGTGGGACAACTATAGTCCACACTCGACGACCTAGGACGACGCATATGATATGCGCCATGAGTTTCCATTTTTTCTTAATAGATATAATTATGATACTGTGATACACATTATTTTGGCACTTATATTGTGAAACTTCGGGACCAATTTTAGACAAAGAGGGGGTGTATTTAACATCCCTCTCTGGCACACTGAGAGAACTTATTCTTTGAGGACACTTGCTCGCAAGTGATCCAGATTATTATGCTATTAAAACATTTGATTTTTATTATGAGGTGTTATGGTTTGATGACATGTTGTTTTACTGCATTAGCATAAACAGGTGCTATTGACTCGGTTTTACTGAGTGTGCAGGATTTTGGACCTCGAGCATGTAGAGGCATCGATGGAACCCCTTGGACTCCGGATCGAGTCAGGGAGTGTACCATTGAGGTTTAATTGTTTTACTATGATATTAGTGCATCTGATTAGATGATATAATATGGATATATTCTGACATGATTTGTTGATGATGCAGGCTCACGATAGCTTGCCGACCAGACTCACATGTGGAGTAAAGGGGTCATGCACGACTACCAGATATGTTGAGGTAGAGGTGTGGACAAAATCCCTACCACAACCTACTAGCACTCCCACTGTGGCTCAAACTGTAGGTTAACATTTACCTAATTTGAGAGGACCCATGATGTCATGAGGGAGGACTACAAAAGTCTCTCACAATGATTCTAAGGGGCGTGCAATAAGGTGGGGGCCTTATTCCTTAGAGGTCGTTAGTCTCCCACAAGTTCACATGGTGGAGTATTGACTCTAGGGGTTTTTGATGTCTACCAAGTCAATCAAGAGACGAGTGGCACCCTTGGAGCACGTGCTACATCCTGAAGGGCACGTCACGTAAGAAAAATGGAAAGAGGCAAGTGGCACCCTTGGAGAACGTAGCGCGTCCTGAAGGGCATGCCATGCAAGGGAAACAAATTAAGGGGAGTGGCACCCTTGGAGAGCCTAGTGCATCCTAAAGGGTATTTCACGTTGTTGATGATAAATGAATGAACCTAGATGGCCTTAGGACGAATAACATGTTAATAATTTTTAAAAACAAATTCCCTAATAAAATGTCGCCGAGTATGAAAATTTAAGGTCTAAGTCTACACCTGGAAATTTGAGTCCTAAATGAAAATGGGAAAGACGGAAATCTAAAATATTTTGGAAACTAGGAAAAGAGGGAAACATAAGAAGAAAAGGGAAACCCAAGGTAAAAAGAAGAAAGTCAAACTTAGTAAGGTGTCTACCATTAAGAAATTTCTAATTTAAAACTGAACTAGCAAATTGATAATGCGGAAAGTCATTAAAACTTGTAAGAGAATTTGGGGACACCTAGGAGCAATTCTAGGAGTGACTCTACGTGGGTGAGGGAAATAAGGGAAATTAATTAATTAAAGAAATTAATTTGTGGAGGAATAAAGGGGATGGGTGACACTTGTACGGGGAGGAATTTTTAGGATTTAATTTTTAAAAACTTAATTAAATTATATTTTAGGAAAGTAATGGACTTCGAAACTCTATATAATCAAGGGAGGAGAAGGATGAAGGATATCTTCTGTTTGTGAAACGTTATGCTGCAGAAATATCTACTTGACTGACTTCACTTGTGGGAGTTGGGATACCCATCTCGGTGAGGAGTGGTAGCTCAGCCTTGTGAGGCGAGCTGGGAGCTAGCTAAATCTTTGGATAGTGTGTGTGGCCCCTTTGCGGCTTGAGGGGCTAAGGGGGAAGAAGAGTACCTCTAACATTGGTTGGGAGGTACTGGTGAAGTCTCGTCGGTCGGAAAGCGGGAGTTGCATAGAGCGCGTGGGACGTCACTTAGAGCGGGCGATCAGGCAACGATACACTCTCTTCATTTTTGTATGGTATATTGTTGTAGGATTTATGTTTGGATCTGCATGTTTAATGGAGTAAGTAAACTGATTGTCTAGATTGATGACTGAATTTCATTCATAGCCTAGCTCGATGATTTATTGACTCCCATGGACTTTGTTTCCCCGCATGTCTTGACCTCCTTGTGGTGTTTGATTGTGACCATTGTGGTGGTTTTGCCTATCATCCCTAGCTCATCAGTCCTCACTTAGGCAGTCGACGAGAATCCTAATCTACAGTCGTCACTTCGGCGTTAATATACCTATGGATCTCAATGCCCTTCCTTTATGTGCGAGGATGTTGAGCAAAGGATGAACCTATCAGCCTTCTACTTCCATTGTTGTCCTTGGATGATTGGATCCTTTCGGTTTTCTTACTGTTGGCTGCAATTTGTATTGGTATTCTGGAAATGGAAAAACAAATTGATTCATGTCTGCATTTTGTATTTGTATTCTAGCAATGGAAAAACAAATTGATTAATGTCTGCAATTTGTATTGGTATTTTGGCAATGGAAAATCAAATTGATTAATGTCTACATTTTGTATTTGTATTATGGCAATGGAAAAATGAATTGATTCATGTCTGCATTTTGTATTGGTATTCTTGCAATTAAAAAATGAATTGATTCATGTCTACAATTTGTATTGGTATTCTGGAAATGGAAAAACAAATTGATTCATGTCTTCATTTTGTATTTGTATTATGGCACTTAAAAAACAAATTGATTCATGTCTTCATTTTGTATTTGTATTCTGGAAATGGAAAAACAAATTAATTCATGTCTGCATTTTGTATTGGTATTCAGGAAATGGAAAAATGAATTGATTCATGTCTGCATTTGGTATTGGTATCTTGGAAATAAAAAAATGCTTTTTCTTTTAAATGTTGCAGAGATTGTCGTTTTAAATGCCCACGTTTTGCTTTCAAATGAGACAAAGATTGTCGTTTAAAATTGCTCGCATTTTTTCTTTCAAATGAGATTGAGTTTGTTGTTTTAAATGCCCACGTTTTGCCTTCAAATGAGACTGAGATTGTTGTTTTAATTGATCATGTGTTTGATTTCAGATGAGACTGTGTTTACTATTTTAAAAGCCCACGTTTTTTTCTTTCAAATGAGACCGAGTTTAGTGTTTTAAATGCACACATTTTTTCTTTCAAATGAGATTGATTTTGTTGTTTTAAATTCTCATGTTTTTGCTTTCGAATGAGACTAAGATTTTTGTTTTAAATGCCCACGTTTTTTTCTTTCAAACGATGGACTAAGTTGCTGTAGAAATCACCCACGAATTTAGCCTTTTAAATCTTAAATTCACTTGCCGGAATTACCACGGTTTTGGTAAATAAAAATTGACTGTGTGCATGTTGAATTTGCCCACCCTTTTTTTGCTATTCAATTCATAACTGACTTGTAATAATGACCACGATTTCTCCTTCAAACTATGACTGCATTTGTCCTTTAGTGATGGACTACATTGATGTTGATTGGATACGTTTGTCTTTAATTATTGAGTTGTTGTTGACTGAGCACGATTGACCACCATGTGGGCACTGTGTTTTTGCTAATTTTTCCACAACAAATAAAATGGATAACACTTAGTTAAATGCCTTACTATTGCTAGATTCATTTCTATGTAATGGTCGCATTAATTGCCTTGATTTTTGCCAGCAAATAAAATGGATAACAGTGAGTTAAATGCCTTGTTATTGCTAGATTCATTGTTATGTAATGGTCATATTAATTTCCAGAACAATTGCTACAACAATGTAAATGGACAACAGATTTATTCTTTGGATTAAATGACATAGCTAGTTTAATGTTAACTAACACCTTCAATGCCTTTCTATTGTTGTATTACTTGTTATGACAACAATCATCTAAACTACCTTGTTAGTGCACTTTTAATTGTCGTGTTAATGGTCATGCAATTGCCTTTTTATTTCTATATTAATTGTTAATTAACCGCTATGTTAATCTCCTCGATTAATTGCTCCAGCACTGCTAATAGTTAGTAGTTTCCTTCTAATATTATTAGACATATAGTATTGTTAGTTCGGTCAATATAACTAGACTACATGATGATATTTAATTGTTGATAAGTGCTATAATGATATAATTCTACTATAAGATTGTAAATGTTGTTATTTAAGTTAATGTCTAGTTGGGTGGAGAATTTGGATTAACATAGACTTGATCGATTAGGTTGTGTTAAAGATTAAAATTTGATTGGTAAGTAAGGAATGGATTGCAAATTTTAGACTCGCTGGATTGAATTTTAATTAAGGATAGAGGGCATTTATAATTATGGTTTTAGTATTGACCACTTAGATTTGAAAAATTAATTGTATTAACATTTAATTGGCAGACACATTATTTTCTAATTGTAACTTGACGCACCTTGTTAGAATGGAACCCTTGTTAAAATTGAATGTAATCATAGACTGGTTAAACTATGTGATTAGTGGGGGTGGGGACGATGTCATGTGGGCTGATTTCACCGCTTGTCTTCATCCTCTTGTGTCTCGTCAACCTTTGTGTGGGGTAGGTATAGTCTCTCAGTCAGTATTCGATTCCTAGCTCATCGAAATTTTCTTGAGTCTTAGTCTCTTTTGTTTTGCGCCAAGGTTATTGACGCATCTATCACCCAAGGAATAGAATGATTCCTGATGAGGGGATCATGGTGCTCCCTTGGGGATAGCGACGAATGAGATCTTAGCTGGATTAATTTTTTTTGTGTGAGTGTTGACGAGCGTGCAAGTTTCTCTTGGCACAAGGGCTGAACGCCTTCAGGCGTTAGGTCCGTGCACCTTGAGGTTCTAGTATTTTTTCATCTAGGTCATGATGTCGTGATGGGGGTTTTGTCCCTTAGCTTGTAGGCGTGGTCGTGTTTGCATCGGAAGGGTAGTCGTCCTCCTTGTTATTTTGTGCATGTTTTCTAGTTGTCTTGAGCCGGTGTGTGGTGTCATAGTAACTTGTTGCCTAGACTGCATGCTATCGTTCATCGTCAGTGGTTGATTAAATTGTTGTCTTCATCGCCTTCTTGCCTCTTAACTCCTGGAAAAAAAAATGAAAACAAAAAAAAATTGCTTCGCTTGTTGTCGTAACAATGGGGTCGTTACATAAAATCTCGTCCTCTTCTATCCCAACATTCACATTTATAGCCTCTATGCCTAAAACAATAAAATTTTATGTATTTATACCAAATCTAATATAAATCATCAATATATTCATCCATTTGATAATTTTACACTCATACACAAGTACAAATTAACTAATTTGTTACCAAAAAAAATAACTAAAATTTGTATATAAGATAATATTTTGTGGAAGGCAACTAATAGTAGTGTAATCCTAGTCCCATATAATGATATAATGAGGCTAATTTTTAATAACATATTTCTTAGTCATTAATTGATTGACTTGATTCATCAATTTATATTTATAATATATTTGCTAATTTATTTTTCCATTAATTGGAATCATTTTGTAGTACATCTACTAAATTTATTCATCATTGATTATAAATTTTGTAATATATTAACTAGTTTAATGAGTCATTAGTTGTTGTCATTTTCTAGTATATTTATTAGTTTAATTAATCATTAATATTTTTTTATTATTAATTTTACTAATATATTTAGTGGCATTGTAAAGTGTTAGGCAATTAGTATAATCCTAGTCGCTTATAACACAACTAAAATAGTAATTATACTATTATTATTATTATTAATTTAGTTGTTTCATATTTATTACTAATTTATTAGTTGCATAATCCATATATTTATCTCCAATTTATTATTTTCATATTCATTATTTTTTTACTATTTTAATAGTTATATATTCATTTTAGTTGTTTTCATTATTATTATTCAATGAAAATTTATATGATGTTAATAATTTTAAAAATGCTATGAATGTGTATAGTTGTCTTACAAAATCAAAATCAAGTCATAACCACCATTGATTCAAGCGAGGATAGCATAAAGACTCCCGGTCTTGGCTAAACTATTGGGAAATCATGGAAGAAACCATTTTGGAGAATAAAGATACTATTAAAAAAATGTCAAATCAAAATTTAAGGAAAAAATGTGGTGTGATAAAGAGTTAGAGGAAAAAAGAAAATTAAAGTATTATAAATATGTAATCAACCCTAATCTAGAAGTTCAAAATTATCTATTTGTTTTGCCAAGTGTAAAGAAAAAAATAAGCATTGCTAAGATAAGAACAAATTCTGGAGAGCTCCATAGTGAAACTAGTCATTGGTCAATTCCTAAAACGCCATGGGATGAAAGAGTGTGTCACCTTTGTGACACTAAGAAGGTTGAAGATGAAAATCACTTTCTCTTATATTGTCCAACCTATACCCATATTAGATCTTATTTTCAAAATATTGATCACACTACCAACCTTCCTAACCTCTTAACTCAACAAAAGTTTGGTGATCTTGGAAAACTTCTCTTAATGCTTTTTGAGCACAGAAATAAAATTCTAAAGCATCATAAATAATTACTTACCCTCTTAAAGTTCGATAGACCAATTAGGTCTTAGTGGACGTTAATCATCATCATAATATTAATATTTTTTTTATAAAATGAAACAAATATATAAAATTATATACTTAAATAATAAACAATAAATAATCTACATGAAATGAATAAAATTGCATTAAGAAATACTATATTTAAATAAATATCACACATGCAAATAAATGCAAATAAAATAAATTTATATAAATATGTAAAATTTATAAGATCAAATATAAATCTATATAATTTGAACCTCATAAATATTATATTTATATATATATATATATATATATATATATATATATATATATATATATATATATATATATATATATATATATAAACCTATATAATTTTAACTTCATATTATATATAATCAAGTAATACAATATATTTGAATTTCCAAATACATATGCATTAATACATTATGATTATTATCCACTTTTCCATGGAAAAAAACTATCTCCATACTCTCAAGAACATCAAGCATAGCTACCTATAAAGAAAAAAAATAATCTAATGGATGAGTTTTCCAAACTTCATTCCATTTCATTTAAATGTTTGGACAATATTCTCCTCTTCTCTCCTAATATCCTCATTTACATCATCTACTCCTCAAAACAACACAAAGTTTTCTCTCCTAATATCCTCATTTACATCATCTACTCCTAAAACAACAAAAAAGTTTTCTATATACCAAATCTAATATAAATAATCAATATCATCAGACATGTGATAATGTGATAATTTTACTATAAGTATAAATTAACTATTTTGTTATTAGAAAAAACAACTAAAATATGTATATAACTTATTAAATTATTATTTTGTGGGGAAGGTAATTAATGGTAGTATAATACTATTTATTTATTTATTTAATTGGTTGACTAGATTTATCAAATTATAATATATTTATTAGTCATTTTGGAGTACATTTACTAGTTTTATTAAACACAGATTTCACACTCTCTATTATATTTAGATTTCACACTCTCTATTATATTTACTAGTTTAACGAGTATTAATTGTAGTTACCTTGTAATATATTTATAAGTTTAATTATTCAATGATTTTTTTTAATCTTTAGACCCCTTATAAACCACTAGGGAAGTAGTATAATCCTAGCCCAGATTTCACACTCTCTATTATATTTACTAGTTTAACGAGTATTAATTGTAGTTACCTTGTAATATATTTATAAGTTTAATTATTCAATGATTTTTTTTAATCTTTAGACCCCTTATAAACCACTAGGGAAGTAGTATAATCCTAGCCCTTTATTGTCATCTTGTAATATATTTATCAATTTAATTAGTTATTTTTTTTCATTTTAATTAATATATTCAATTGCATTATAAAGTGCTTAGCAAATAGCATAATCATAGTTCCTTATATCTAATTATTATTTTTATATATTTTATTACTAATTTACTAATTTTATATTTATTAATAATTTAGTAGTTGTATAATCATTACATTTATTTATGATTTAATAGTTTTATTTTCATTATATTTTGTAGTGGTTAAGTAGTTTTATATTCCTTTTATTTTTGCTCATGGTCATTATTCAATATAAATTTATATGATGTAAATATTTTTAGAAATTTCATAAATTTGTATAGTTGTGTTATTGTACAATATTGATCTTTATTTTATATCAATAAAAATATATATATATAAATTTATATATTTGAAAAATAAATAAATAAAATCATTTGTGAAATGAATAAAATTACATTAAGAAATACTATACTCAAATAAGTGTCACAGATGTAGATTAAATTTATATAAATATGTAAACTTACATTAATTAACAATATTATAAACAAGATAAGTATAAAAGTATAAAATTTCGGATATCAATTTTGGATGCGGAAATGACACACAACATGATTGGAATCCCATTTTGGATCCTTGCAATGGGATCTACCTTAAGAAGTATTATGCATAGGACTTTCGGTTGCATGATACTTTGTATATAGGTGTGTGTTTTTGTTTTGGGGTGGTGTGCTTTGTTTTTAATATGTGTTTCTTGTCTCATTTTTTTTATTATCATTATTTATGACTGATTTACACATGTCATTGTCCACCTCAGTCTATGTGGGATATGTTGACGGTGCTAGCCAGAGTACCCGGAGTATAACTTCTACTACCTAAGTGATATTCTCACCCACTAAAAAGTTAGCAAGTTCAAAATGTGTCTATATTGGTGCTACAACCAATGACATTGTGGAATATAGTGTTGTCATTGAACTTTTCTTCGAGGATCTCTCCCTTGGAATCCATCATTTAGTTTTCGAGTTGGACTCTTAGCTTGTGGTTTCACAATTGAATCGTGCCTATTGTGTCAGACATCCCACATTGTTTTGTAAGTATCTGAGGGTTCATTTTATTGAATGCTACTTTGAGTACATTGAATATTTTCATGTTCTAAGAGGGTCTAACACATTGGTGGATTATTTGGATAATTGTGTGTTATAATGGAATTTATCTCATTACTTATGTCATCTAGTATGCATGTACATAAACATGGTCAACCATTACATCATTAGATATTCATAAGTAGTAGTCGAAATATATATATATATATATATATATATATATATATATATATATATATATATATATATATATATATATATATATATATATATATAATTGTGTTAAATCCTTCGGAATGAGGTGCATATACAAAATTTGGCCTTTATTTGCCTCCTAATACGAACAATTCCTATTGTCTAATTATAACATATAGTACAAAAATGCGGATACTATCATATATTCATCCTGGTTATGAATTGCATGGCATCATAATACTACCCTATCCACCTTCAGGAGAAGTCGAGAAAAGGGGAGGCACACCCCTTCAGTGTGTTTCCACATGTGAAGTGGAATCTCATCCATCTTCATGGGGTGACCGCCATCATCATCCCCTCCAAATTTCAATGTACATAGTGATGCTCCGAGGTTCCATCATCTCCCACTCCCCCTAATGACTCGTTTTCCATGCTCTGGGAACATGCTCGACCCCATCCCTCTAGACACATCAGTCCAACATCTATTAAAAATACAACTTCATGTCAATCATATTGCATCCACCAAAAATTTATGTATATCAAAAAAAAAAAAAAAAACGTCGAAATATATAAAATCCAAAATACAATTACCAAGAGATATGCACCCTTATCACGGGGTGAGAGGAATATTTCAATTCTATCTAAAGTTGATGCATTCTTATAAAAATTCCTCTAGCCCTAATATTTTATGGTGGCACTAGGAGTCGAAGCAAATTTCATAGAAATCATTGGTCATCCCCCCTAGTCCTTTGGCCATGTGTTTCACCCATAGTATCATTATCATGTCTTGTAGAACTGGTTTCCCATCACTATATAGGACCTCAGATGAGGTATCATTCCAATGAAGGTCACCAGAATGTATCCTTACCTAAACTACTTTTGCAACTTGGTCTTGCATTCTGTCAATAACACTTTCATATTGGCCACCACACCATCACACCAGTTGAATATGGTAGGTTCGAGGAACATAAGTGCCACCTACATGTTTTCCTTTATTTCCATATGCGGCGTTGTAGATTCCACTGCTCAACTCATACTGAACAAATTTTTTTGAGGGGAAACTCAATGATATCCCATAATGGGATCTTTGCACTCATCCGTTGTGATACCTATAGATAATAATTCTCTATGTATTCCTTGGTGGACCACTCATCTCCATCGAGCATACTATCAAGCCTCCATGGTACCACCCTATGTGACAATCCAGTATAGAAGTAAAGGTCATCAATCTCAAGGTAGAGATCATTTCCCTCTATGATGAAACATTCATGGTATGGATTCCAGTACTAAACCAAATTTTGTAGTAAGTACTCATGTGACCATAACAATGGACAACAAAAACATTTCAGCAGGAAATAGTCAAAGAGGGATGTCATCATGGGGGAATATTCTTGGAAGAAAAATCATCTCCCTCATGATCCATTTCCTTCCAATCAATCATGATTTTTGTATCCTACAAACCCAACACAAAAAATCACCCCGTTAGTCACAATCACAAATCCTATGCTTGCGACATGCTCATCCTTTTAGCACCTCTTGGTTGTCATGTGAAACCCCATTGATGTCATGTGAAGTGTTGTGTGAGGCAACAAAGGAATCACGTGATGCATTGCTAGACGTCGCATATGAACAAAAAAACAAGACGCTATATGCCTTTGCATATCCAACAACACCAAAGGATGCCATGAGATATCGTTCCATTTTTTCAAAAATCACCATAAAAAATAAAAATGTAATGATAGGGAAAACAAAGGTTTGGTTATCATATCTTACCTAGTTCAGATCAACAACAAATTGGTTGAGTAAATCTCCCAAAATGAGATACTAAATCCTGCACTGGGAAGAGGGTTTTTCTCCACAAATTCTCCACTCACCTTCGTTTGCAAATGAAAAATGAGCTTTTACCATTGTAAGTTTCCTTTTATAACACTTTGGATGGCAAAAATACTTTTTCACGTTGATACCATGTAAGTGGATTCTATTTATTTATTTATTTCATCATCTTATTGTAATTTTAATTCCATTTTTAATTGAAATTAACCATGACATCTAGTGTTGATAGGATAATAGGGATTTTTTTACGGAAATGGTGAATTCCACTGAAATTGAGGTATGATTTCTTAAAATTGGCACATAGGGTAGGTATTTACTAACATCTATGACTTGCATTATTAACCATCCATTTTTTTTCCACATGCCTTAGGTTCCATCCTTTCAAGTTGTAACATTAGCCACTCTATTTCTGCACATCATAACTTGTGCGGTAGTTCCTACCCTCCGTGGGTTCCCTGCTGGAACATGTGATTCCATCCTAAATTTGTTTTCCTTAAAGATAATTTAACGACTGTGTGTTGGAACATGTGGTTCCACTATAAACTCACATTTTTGGATTGATTGGGTCGATCAAGTCTTTGGTTCAATAGTCGAATAAACTGGTGGTTGACCACGTCCACTTAAGGATCCATAATCCATGTTTTATGGATAGGGGCAACCTCCTTCAACTCAGTTTGTTGGTTTTTTTCCATGACCAAACCCACTTATAAACAATCCTTGTTATCGGTCTATTATCATCTCATATTCTTAGAGCATCTCAAGAGATATTCTATCACTCCCATTGAGTGACTTGTGCTTCAATTCTATGGTGTCTTTCAAAACCACCACTGCCTCATATTTGTTCTCCTTCTATGTTCAGTACTTGCAACATAATATCATATCTAATGGTTCTTTGATATCAGGATCATAGAATAAGAATCAGATGGAAGTGAGACAATCAGGAATCTGTAATGGGTGAAAACACATTACTCATTGTGGGTTATTGAACCAAAAAAATATCCTTTTGTTATAGGTTCTTCCCTCGAGCAACTGATATTTTTTTAAGGTGGGAACGATTTGGAGTATTTCTCAAATCATTATTCGCTTATTTGGATAGGCGGTCTTCTTTAGTCAATAGAGAAGGATTATTGTTGGGTTGAGTTCCATTGTCAATAATTTCAGTTCGACTCCTTTTCTCTCTCCTTCTCATATGTGTCACCTTGGTCTATCGAGTACTTCTTGGAACTCGATTCGATCATAACCTCTTTCTTGGATGCAACTTAACTCAAATTCCATAGGAATATTATAATGGAGGAAGGCCTTGTAGCAGTGTGTGGATTCCCTAGTTCAACACCTCATCACATGGCTCTTTGGTTAGCTCGACCCTAAATTTGGAACCCAACTTAGCTCTCATGATAACTTACATTTTATTGAATATTTCCCTCCTTCAACTTGACTTGATTTTTCAACAATTTGATACTCTCGAATATACTTATTCTCATTTTTCAACTCGAACAACAAATAGACTGGCACACAATTCATCCCATTGAATTGACGCATAAGGATATGTTCAACCTGAATTGCATTTGACATAGTCGACTTAGAGTCCACTGATGCATGTCTCACATATCCCTTATACTTAGACTCTATTTGGGAGCACCTCTAGCTCGTTTCTCCTTCGACCACCCTCTTCTCTTTTGGGAATGTACATCAAGACCCTTGACTTGTGAAGAGATATGAATGGGGACCTTCATGCACCATAAAATCATCTCATTCTCACTCGGATAAGTATTGGTTTTTGTGATCCACTGATCCTCCTTTGAAAATTATCAAACCCTGGCATGGTTGTTATCAGACAAATCGGTAAGTGCATACACAAACTAGTCTCCCTAGTTTCACTTCGAAACTAGAACATAACAAGACAATATACTAAACTTTCCTTAGATTTCAGGTATCAAATAAAAAGAGGATCCAAAACATACCTTTTAAATGTTGTAGACCTGACCTTTCCAATGTGATCCAAGCTCCTTCGTAAGGCTTCTGGAGAAGTATCTGCAAAGAGGCAAAATCCAAATAATACAAGAATAACATAGTCTATTCGATATGAAACTGTGTATGTGATCAAGGAATCATACAATATGGACAAGTAACGTTCATATATGAAATAAAATTATATCTATATTAAAGAATGTGGAAGAAAGATACAACGAGATGCCTTGATGTTGTCAGGTTCCTTCCAACAATTCCTTTCTTCTCACACACTTATGCTCCATGGATTATGAGACTATAGATTTGGAAGTCACTCACAATATCAACTTGGAAAAGTGAAACTCAAAGCTAACATACAGGCTCTAAAAAATCCAAGCTACAAGATTCAAGAACTAACCATTCCAAAAACTTCAAAAGCTATCTTTCCCCATGAGATCTCTTCTCATTTTATAAGATGAAAAGAATAGCGTGAGGAGGTTAGGATGATCCCGTGAGATCAAGGATGTGACTCATATCCAAACCAATTGGAATCTACCTCACCCTCAAAGGTTCTATTCTAGAAGCATCGATAAGATTCTCTTTTTCCTTCGTATGTAAAATCGTCGCACCCTTAACACTAAGCAAGGCGAGAATACGTCGCAGGATACTGTGGTGCAACCTGCGACGATCCTAGTTTGTCTCACCCTTAACATTGAGAAAGGTGCGACGATCCCTCTTCATAAGGTTTTTACAAGGGAAAAGATAATTTTCATATTTTTGGGAAAATGTATCTTCATTCTTCTTTAGGGATTAAGGCCATTGATACTTCTAAAGAAAAAGGATAGGTGTACATCATTAACGATCATAAGGGTGAAGAGAATAATGTGTAACAGTAAGCCCCCCAAAGTATGAAGTTAAAACAAAGTGATAGCTGGAATAATTTGTCGAATGTGTGTTGGGAACAAGGAAGACATCGATCGAAAACCTACCAACAAACAAGGAAATATAGTACAATAATATATCATCATTGAGGTAGGAATTCCCATACTTAGAATACAAATGAATCAAAGAATAAATGTTGACATGCAAACATCCATGTCAAGTAAGAGAGGTCATGGCCACCAAACATACAATGTGGATCCATGCCAATATGACTCAAATCTGAACATAGCCATGAGACATACACTGTGGATGTATACAAAAGTACAATATGAATATAATCCAACACAACTTGAATCTGTCAGAAATATTCAGGGTCTTCATCTCCACCACTCTATAGTACGAATCAAACCATGTGAATAAATTTGTTGAAGTCAAACATGGTATAAACCTCTTGATTACCGGTCATTAGTGAATACCATTAAAAAGTGCAAGGGAAATCATCATTAATGTCAATGACCCCCAAGGTACTCTAGTACAATCCAACGAATGTGAATTAATGAGTTGAAGTCTAACACTCGATGGAATTTCCCAAGTAGGGGCCAATGATGTAAACCCACTGTCAAAAATGAGGAAACCTACCATTGAGGCATGCAGGCTCCAAGTTACCAATTAGTTTCTAAGTCTAATTCCTTGATAATGAGTTGAATTCGACAGGAAGGGGCTCGTCACATGAGAGACTTAATGTATCCCCCATCAAAGGCATTAAAAAGGTAACAAGATTTTAAGTAGATCAGAGTAATAAGTGATTCATGACTGACTCAGAGATGGCCAATGAAATAGAAGGCTTCAGGATTGTAGAAATGGTTGACGCAATAGAAGGCTTTCTGGGTTGAACTTCTCTTTGAACATATTGACGACATGAAGACTATCTTGGAAACACTGACTTAACACCAGGGATCACAGACCAATTTGTAATCCTATAAAGGAGTATGATCAAGAGACAAGCGGATTTTCCAACCTAGGCACAAATCAATTGAAAGGATGTCATGTTCAAAAGAGACTCTTCCATAGAATACATGTTTAGATACATTTCTTTCCAAATTTCCCCCCACCATGTCTCACGAGTACCTCTTTTCTTTTACACAAGCTTGAGGAGGATAACATATGCTTGAACTATAAGCTCATCCTTTGGATAAGTCCCTCGGTGTATGTTTAACGAACCCTAGGAAGGAGTGGTTTTGTCCCATATGGGCCTTTCTATGTTTGTTTTATGAGTCCAAAGAAAGTAAACTCAGTGGTCTTTTCATATTTATGGAGTTTGAAAATAAATTAAAGAGGACTCCATAATGTTTTCTAATCATGCTTGATTAGAGTGTTCATTTTTCATAAAGTATTATGATGAGACCGGAAAAGAAATAAACTACTTCTCAATAGACATTTTCTTCAAATTCTCTAATGACCGTGAAAAAAACAAGATCGCTCGACAATATTTTCATGTTTAGAGAGTCTAAAAAGAGCTTAAAAGGAACTCCAGGGGGTTCCTTTTTTGTATGAGCTTTACAAGTATGAAAAAGTGTTAAACGTTTACTTGGTTACATTCTCAGTTATTTACAAGCATGATAAAGAATAAAGACTAAGCTCGGGATTGTTTTCATTTTTACTCAAGCTTAAAACAAAACAAAACTATGCTTGGGATAGATTTTATTTTTAAACAAGCTTAAAACTAAACTAAACTATGCTTGGACCTAGTTTCATTTTTACACAAGATGGAACCAGAGTAAATTATTCTTGAGGTAGGTGGTTTCATGTTTACACAAGCTTGATCCATAGAAAACTCTGCTTGTGACTTCCCAGTGCATTATCCAAGGATGGTTCGAACTTTGTCCCCAGATTAAGAGGCTATTGACTTAACTTCAAAATGAATTCTAGACAAATTCCCCCCAAGATTCGTTTCATCCAACTAAAAAGGTGAATGAAATGAAGCTTCAAATACTAGACAAAGGACTTGACTCAAACAGAGAGGGAGAAAAATCTATTTAATTTTTTAACGAGATTGACACAGGAATAGGAACTATGCTCGAGATGCGTTGTTTTATTTTTTTAATGATCTTGACACATGATAAGAACTATGCTCGTAACCTTTGTTTCATTTTTTAATGAGGTTTCCACATGGACACAAAACCTATCCTCATGACCTCTGTTTCATTTTTTAACTAGGTTTCCACAAATACGCAAAACTATCTTCATAGTTGTTTTGATTTTTTAACGAGGTTGAAATCACAAAACCATGCTCAAACTCCTCTTCTTGATCATGGCTTCCAAGAAGAAAAATGATCTGGAAGGACACCATGTCAAGGGACAAAAATCATTCATGGCTTCCAAGAGATCTTCACTTGATGGAAGAAGCACACTCTGGAAGGAACACATGTCGAGGGCCGTGACATGGGTAAGGAGATCAGGCTCTAAAATCCCTATCGAAGAGATCACCATGTAAACTATAGGATCCAAGTCATAAGAGACTAAGATTATAGTGAGAGGCTCATCTTCATCGGTATCTAAAATCATGGTAGATGATTCCACATAATTGACCTGTGGTGGGGGCGATACCGTCTGCATATAAGAACTATTTACGGAGGTCATTGAGTTGGTGATCAAGTCAGGAACAATGAAAGACATTTGATCAATAGTCACAATTCTTCCATCGTGAGAGAAATATATCACACGAAAAAGAGTGGACATGATAGCTTTCATGGCATATACATAATCTCTCTCAAGGAGTAAATCGAAATCCAAGGGATCGTGTACTACCATGATGTCAATAATGGTAGTTTTACCTCCCAAAGTTATGGGAAATTGGAGTAGGACTCCTAAAGGGTGATTGGTTCTTATGTTAAAAGATAATAGATTCTACGTAACTGGCACAAGCTGAGAACAACCTAAATCTTACCAAGCAATAGAGGAAAAAATACTAACAAACACACCTTCATCTATTAGATTCTAAGGAATGGCCCGACCACAAAATTGTACCGAAATCTTGAAAGGAATGTGAGAGGGAAGACGAGGTCCAGTTAGAGCACCCCAATCAAAAATGATGTCCTCATTACTTCGAGGGGATTCCATAGGATAAGGAGGAATGCCCCCCAACATGGTAGAGTCTATATCAACGAGAAAAATGTGGGCAGTATCAGGTTTACTCTCTAGCAGGAGAGTCGGATGGACGAATGACGAGATCATATCGACCACTTGGGTTGCATTATCCAAGGGTATAATGGGGTCTATGGATGGAAACAAATAGACCACTTAGGTTTCACTCTCTAACGAGAGTGGGATTGTCAGAGGATGGGATTACATAGACCACTTTGTCAACTGGTTCAACTAAGGACGTGACCAAATTGACTACCTGATCAACCAGACCAATCGATGAAAGGACCAAATTATTCATTGATATCAATGACAGGTGGGTTCAGATTAAGTCTGTGGTAAGTAGACGGAAGTTGAGGCTAGGAAAATATCATGTCTTCTAGTAATTTCGAGGCTTTTTTCATATGATGGCAAAGGCGAGTTTGATTAATCCCTTCGCATAACCTACACAGGAACTTGACTCTACTTTTCTTCTTCCCAACGGTATCGTGACTAGTCGATGGGAGGTCATCAACATTTTGTTCAGAGTTTGATGACATGGGTTGGCGAGGGTGTGTAGATTGTGCTTCTATAATGTTGGATGGACTAGGGAAATCCTTAAGAAGATGGCTACCCTTACAAATCCTCCAAGGGTACATGGGCTTACGAATTTTTGAGTGATCTTGGCATCATCAACACTCCCAGCATGATTATTAGTAACTGGTTTTTTTCCAACATGTCCAACAGTGGTTGGAGGTTTGGACCCTTTCTTATTTTTCTTCTTCTTAATATTCATTTTCTTCTTCTTCTTATCCACCGGGTATTTAGCTTCATAGCTTTCACTAGGCGAAGAATAGAAAACGGAAGAAGACCTTGCAAGTGAAGAAGAAGAAGAATATCTTACTAGTGAAGAAGGCGAAGGATCAACATGAGGTTGATTTTCTTGAGGGGAAGTGCTTACAACCAAAGAACTTATTTCATTCAGGATTACCGTAGTGGAAAACAACCATACCAATAATCCAATTGTGAGACCTGGAAGACTCAAGGTAACGATATAAGGAGGACCAATGTTTCCATAAGAAGGAAAAACAAAAGGTTCCCCCAGAGCAGGGGTTTATTAATTGGTCATTCTGGGAACTAACGCCATTAAAAAAAGATCCAACTTAGAGTCTTCTAGGGAAAATAAACAACACACACTAAAAATCTAGGAAGCAAGAAAACAAACAAAATCTTCTCGCAATGAACGCACTAGTTGGTGATGAAATCCAATGTCATGGGAACAACGTAAGAAGGGGATGAGATAGAGCAAGAGGAAAAGTTATGTTGACGACCTTCTTAATGGACTTACTCATTGGTCCAAGATTCGACGCAATAAATGTGTTTTTACCCTCCAAGGAGCCCAAGTGAGTTTGGCCAACCTCGATTCCAGGTATAATGAAGACTTCCCCTTCATCAACATCTTGTGTATTACTGTAAGGTAGCTATAGAGGTAGTGGGGGGGCCCAAAGGGCCCATAGTGATAATAGTGGAGGTCATTCAATGTAAGGTGGACTAGGTCCACTATATTATTAAATAAGGCCCACTAT
>JZKD02S0014472.1:943745-961146 GCA_000966675.3 Picea glauca
CAAGGGTTTTGGTAATAATAAAGTGTGGTTTCTTCTATCTTGCTTTGTGGATCTATTGTGTATTCAGTATTTGTGTTGATTATATCTTCATATCTGGTATTGGTTCTTAACAATTACCCTAAAGGGAAAGGACACCAAGGTTACCAAATACAACAAAGATGCCTAGGGAAATAGTCGACAGTCTGATACACATGCAAGAGTAGGGTAACTGAGCCCAAAATCGACTTGAGAAGACCCGCACAAGGTTGTTTTCTTATGTGACCCCAAATAATATGCACAACCACTACACCAAGACCAACGAAGAAGGGTTAGTCACTCTGCTAGTCTCAATGCGACCTCATGATGGACCCTTGTGTTAGAAGGGCTTCCCATGACAAAATGTAATAAGTGGATTTACCGCTCCCTAGCACAAGATTCTATTTTTTTTGTAGCTTTGGAAATTTATCTTTCACACCTATTCCAAAGCCTTACACCCTAAGATAATGTAGATTTTCTACCATAAAATATAAAAATGTCTAATCAATTTTTATAAGCGCTTTATTTTAGGGTTGTTTTTTACTCAAGAGGAAAATGGCGTGGTCTAAATAATGTTTCGAGTGACTCTAAACAATGTTAAGAAATGTGAATGAAAATATTTCACTTCGATAAAAACTATATTACGAGAAGGAGAAAATATTTATCATTCCCTGATGCACAATTCCCCAGAATTTTATTAAACTCATCAATATCAAGATCCTCAAGAAATGAGACAAATGGATTTTTTTTTAAGAATTCAAGACCAAAAAATGCCAAAACCCATGTAATTTCGCTACTTCAAATGCAAAGATTCCCCCAATCTAAAAAAAATTATTTTAAAATGAACTATTCATGAAAAGAAGTGTTCTTTCACTAAACAATTCTAAAAAAAAACAATGCTTTGTAATTGAAAGTCACTCAGAGCAAGAGATCGAATATTTCAAAAGAGCACAAGCTAAAACAAAGAAAAGAAGACTAAAATCATATGCAAAGATGATGTCAAGCAGACTGTAATCAGACCCAACAAATCACCCCAAAAACTTATCACAGATCTGGGTCAAGGAAAACCACCAAAAGTTAAAAAAAATCACAATCGTCGCAGGTTGTAGGACTAACATAGTGCGTCGATCCTAAATCATCACAGGTCACAGAAGGCCATAGTGCAACAATGTCTCACTGTATCTCAAGGAAGAATGCATCAATACTAGATCATCAAATTGTTTTTCAAAGAAGGGTGCAACGATCAAAGGAAAAATGAAAAAAAAAAAAGCATGAAGGTTTTCCAGTGAAATCAAATAGTCAGAGAGTCAATATGGATCTCCCAATGACTCAAAAAACAAAACCCAGGAAGTCAAATAAAAAAAGAAAGACAAACTAGGAAAAACATTTGTCCCTATTATGGTCGCCAATTTTTTTATCGGAGAAATCAATAAGTGCAAACATAAACTAATCTCCCTAGTTTCACCTTGAAACTAGAAAAAAAAAAGACAATATACTAAACTTTCCTTAGATTTTAGGTATCAAATAAAAACAGGATCCAAAACATACCTTTTAAATGGTGTAGACCTAACCTTTCCAATGTGATCACAACTCCATCATAAGGCTTATGGAGAAGTATCTGCAAAGCAATAGAAGCCAAAGAAAACAAGAATAACATAGTCTATTTGATATGAAACTATGTACATGATCAAGGAATCATACAATATGGACAAGTAACATTCATATGGGAAAGAAAAGTATATTTGTATTAAAGAATGTGGAAGAAAGATACAACCAGATGCTTTGATGTTGTTAGGTTCCTTCCAACAGTTCCTTTCTTTCCACACAGTTATCCTCCATGGATTTTGAGACTATATATTTGAAATTCACTCACAATCTCAACTTGGCAAAGTCAAACTCAAAGCCAACATACAAGCTCTAAAAACTCTAAGCTACAAGATTCAAGAACTAGCAATTCCAATAAATCTAAAATGTATATTTACCTATGAGAAATCCCCTCCTTTTATAAGATGAAAAGGATAGGGTGAGGAGGTTAGGATGATCCCATGAGATCTGGGATGCGACTCAGATCCAAACTGATTGGAAGCCACCTCACCCTCGAAGGTTCGATTCTAGAAGCATGTAAAGATTCTATTTTTCCTTTGTATGGAAAATCGTCGCACCCTTAACACTAAGCAAGGTGCTACAACATCGCACGATAATATGGTGCAACTTGCGATGATCCTAGATCGTCACACTGTTAACACTGAGCAAGGTGCGACGATCCCTTTTCATAATTGTTTTACAAGGGAAAATATAATTTTCATCTTTATGGGAAAATGTATCTTCATTCTTCTTCAGGGATTAAGGCCATTGATCCTTCTAAAGACAAAGGATAGGTGTACATCGTTAATGGTCATAAGGGTGACAAAAATAATGTGTAAAAATGGTGAAATTGATATGGCTTTGATCTCATTTCTTGGCTTTCCTCGGCACCAAAATAAATTCGACTCGACCTACATCTCACTACCCACGAAAGTTTGACTAACTCATGGTCTATGTTGAGAATGACTGACTTTGACATCTTGGCATGAATAGTCATATCTTTGTGATATATAATTGACTTTGTGTAAGTTTTCAAACTTCTTATTATAGTGAAATTCCCATCCATTATTCGTTGCTGCAGATTTATGCGTGGATCATTCCCTAAATTGATGATGGGAATGTTGGATGAATATGAATCTCTAATGCTTTAGAAGATGTAATAGATTCATGAGAAGAAGGATATATCCTTGGAAGAATATCACAACCAACTTCGTGCGGAAGTTAGTACCTTGAATAATGTTGTTGCACAGTTGCATACTGAGAATCAATCACTGAGTAATGGAATGAATACATCCCATACCCAGTTGAAATATGAGGTTTCCCTTGTTCAAACCATCCCTCTATAGCATTTTGCTGAAAATTTTAGGAAACTTGTTCATTGAGAATAGACCATGGAGACCATTTTCCAATAAATTGTGGATGAATTTGGAAATAAAATCGGTCTTGTTGATGATCTCATGAAGGAGGTGAAAACTCTTTCTATTTAAAATGCTTCCTTACAGATAGAAAAAATAGGAATGAAAACTCAATTGAATTATGCAAAAGATGTGTTCCATATTGTTGTGGTTGAGCTCTCCAGAAGGATTTCTACCATGGGGAACACTGTGACGATATTTTTTCAGACTCTTATAGACAAATTTGAGGAAAGGTATGACCTTATTGAATACTTGGAGGAATAAGTGAAATCCCTTCCTCGTACAACAATCAACACAACTTTCATCCAACTGATGGAATAAAATACCCACTTGCAGGCCTCTGTTGATGAGCTTCCTAAAGAAGATGCTCTTATTGAATAAGACTACAATCGATTGTTTGATGAATATTAGGCATTAAAGGAAGATTACGATTAAAATTGTAGCAGATAAATAAGAAGGATTAGACCCTTTCGAGCTTACATATTGTTGAACAGAATGTTGAGACAATTTTTTAGAAGAAGATTGATGTTGTTGAGATGTCAGACTCACCTATTTCTTCTTCCACCATTATTCCTAGTCCATTTTTATGTGATAAGAATGTTGATTTTTTTGAGCTACCAAGCTCAGCCACTTCTTCTCCATTCCCATATTTTGTTTGTAAGAAATATGTTGTCAATTTATTCTTTGAAACTGACAGCCATGTTGTTTCTCCCAGATTTGAAAAACACACAACTGATATAGAATCTCGACTGCTCAGCAAGATGGGGTGTACCGGAGGAGGACTTGTAAAGAATGTACATGGTATTTATGCTCCTATTATTCTTGAGATGATTCCACCAAGAACAAGTCTTGGATATGAAGTTGTTGTTGCATCCTTTCCTACACCTTCCCTTATTACTAATAGGCAAATTTTGTTCGTTACAAGTGAAGGTCATATTTATTTTATAGTAGTAAAATACCTTGAGAATATTGATGAGATGGTTGTTCCTAATATACCAGATTCTAAGAATATTATTATTGATGACATTGTTGCAAATGATGTTGTTGCTAATATACTAAGTTTTTCTACTAATGACAGTACACCTGACCTTGAGCCTATATCTCTTGAGCATTAAACATAACTCTTTTTTCCTTATCATCATCCTCATCATCACAGAAATGGCACTCATACCTTCATATATTTTTCAAAGAGACATCAAAGAGAAAAACATGGACTAGTATCGACTACCAAGATTGACTATGGTTGGATTATTGAGGGGTCATGGTAACATATGACCA
Organism: Picea glauca; assembly: GCA_000966675.3. NCBI lineage: Eukaryota > Viridiplantae > Streptophyta > Pinopsida > Pinales > Pinaceae > Picea > Picea glauca. The sequence continues at coordinate 948,038 of JZKD02S0014472.1, forward strand.
CATTTTTTATGAGATCCTACCTTTTTGTTTCTTCAATTATATGGATGTGTGACTCCCCTCTTCATTACAGATTTCCTTGATATGGTCGACCACAGGATTGAATTAACTTGAAAGTCCACTAGCGCTCGACTGGGATATTGGTCAATTGTGATTTGACCTGACTTGGTAGTCAACTAGATATTTTTGAATGCATATATGTTGCATGCGCTTTGACTTTCTATTATCCATCGACTGTTATTTTGACACAGAATGTTTTTTCATACTTTGATCCCTTAGTTGTGTTTAAGGGAGGAAGTAATGAAATTTGTTGTTCAAGTCGCTGATGTAAACCCAATCGATGTGCTCAAATTTGTTGAGACCAACCAAACCATGTACAATTGTGTTGATGGGAGTTGTACTTCTGCTTATTGTACATATTGCAGAGACTATATAGAAACAAATAATTTCTAGCTTCCAAGAGACTGTTGGATTGATAGTTACTGATTATATTGGTGCATTCTTGTCTAATTGTATCATCGACTAGGAAGTGTTATCTTGTTATCTAGTGGACTAACCGAAAGGGACTCTGTTTAGACAATAGATTTTGCCACCTGTTTGCATTAGATGAATTCTATTTTGGCCTTGATCTATGGTGATGGTGATAAAAATTCCTCGGGAGTGTTGTTGTACCGTATTGTGATCAAATTTTGTAGTTAGAACAAATTTAGGGGTGATGTTGGAACATACGGTTCCATCATAAAAACAAATTCCTCGAAGTCAAGTTTACGGGTGATTCTTGGAACACGTGGTTTGAATGTAAACTCACCTTTTCCAATTGATTGGGTCGACCATGTCTTTGGATCCACGACTGACTAGTGTTTGACCATGTCCACTTAAGGATGTATAATAACATTGTTTGGAAAAGTACATCCACCTTCACCTAAGTTTGTTGGTTTGGGTTCATGACCAAAACCATTAATTGATAATGCTTGTGATCGGTCTATTATCATCTCATATTGTCAGATCATATTGGGAGATATTCGCTCGCTCTCATTCAGTGACTTTCTCTTCAGTCATATGGTGTCTTTCGACACCACCATTGCCTTAGATTCATTGTCCTTCCACATTCAATCCCTATTCCAACATGCCCTAGTTAACACCTGCATTTGTTTGTTTCCCATGTTATGATTCCTCATAAGCTTGAAAACTCTTTATAGTCTCTCCATGACTTGAGATTGAGACTCATTTTCTCTCTTCACCTATATTCTAGCCATTTCTCAAGGGGGTTCTCGATTTTTATGTTTCTTAATGTTTTCCTATGCATTTTCTTCATGCATAATTTCCATTTTGTTGCAGTAATGTTTTCCCAACATCCATATTAGATCTATTGTAGTATCCTTTGACCATATGCCTCTTAAATTAATTTTCATATGTTTTGAATCCACCATACTATGGATAGAACAAATGCTAAGAGTGTATCTCACATGCCAGTACCAGTTTAATTAATTTTTCTTAGGCTGGTTCCATGCACTTGGAACATAGGAGCATTCTATTAATACACTTGTTCTCTCTAGACGAGTAAAATTTTATATTTTTCTTGCACTCGATAAAAGACATGAAAAAAAAATGAAATAGATTACAAAAAAGACACTTTCAAGTACACTTGTATCTCTTTCTTGCACTCGATAAAAGACATGAAAAACACCCCTTCATAAGTATCCTTCTAACTCTTTTTTGGGCTCATTAAAATGAATTAAAAAGACACTACTGAGCATATGATTATCTCTCTTTTGCGCTCATTAAACCATGAAGTATACTCTAAAAACTAAAAATCAAAAAACTAGTGGGGTTTTTTTACCATTGATCTCTTTCAAAAATGGAAACGTCTATCAAGTCCCCCTTGAACATGGAACATATTTGAGTCATCATCTTACATTTGGGTTTTATCTTTCCTAGTCGTCGTTCTAGTAATGTGAGTCATAGATACTCCTCCAACTGGTTAATTTTTCAGTCATCATGGAGAGTTCTTCAATGCCTCTTATATTGTTGCACTATATTCGTCAAGCTCTTGTGTCTTGTTTCCAATTCACCCTTCTGTCATGCTATATGTTCAAGGGAATTTTAAGCATCAATTGGCCATATTTTATTTTGTTGAATTTCTAATTCATCCATCTATGTGTCAGTTTTACTTGGTGATTATATCTCTCCACATCATCTCTCGGTGTATGTTTTGTGTTGATTGATGGGGGATACATTAAGGAACTCCTTCCATGGATCTCTTCATATTGACTTCAACACATTATATAGGAGAGGGATCTAGAAACAAGCTAGTTCCTTGGAGCTTGCAGTCCTCAGTGGTAGGCCTCCTCACAATAAAAAATGGGCTTACCTCATTGACCCCTTATCGACCCATTCTATGAGTGTTCGACATGATATTCTTTATTCGCACTTGTTTGATTGTACTAGGTACCTTCGGGCACATTTTTATCATTGGTTGCTTCCCTCATGTCTATTAAAGTTATAACTCAATAACTGGTAATCAGATGGTTTCTACCATGTTGGACATCATCTCATCTATTTGCATGTTGTATAATTGTACCATTGGGGTTTGAGATGAAAACCTTGGGTTAATTAGGCCCACCTCCTTCCTTCACAACACACCTCCCAAGTTGTGATGGAGTATATCACTTGTATATGATTACCTTGAAGACTTCAATGACACAAACCTTAGTGCTCACTGTCTTCTTGATGTATATTGTGACATAGATCCACATTGTATTTGCTCATGGATATGATCTAGTTGATGACATGGATCCACCATGTAATCTTTCATTGTCTTGGTCTTCATTTCACTTCATGGATCCATAGAGTATTATGTTGACGTCCATGCTACTTTTTCATGGCCTTTGTTTCTCTTTTGTGAATAGGTATGCCTACCTCGGGGACGATCTATATATGTTGACTTGATGTTTGATTTTAGGTACTCATTGGATCCTTGATCTGTGAGCTTCTTCTTTATGCCACTCGTCACCATGAATTTTCATTATTGACGTAACTAAGTTATTTTTTTATTATTTATACTCATTTTGTAATACATTTACTAGATTAATTAGCCATTAATTCTACATTTTCTAATATATTTACTAGTTTAATGAGTCATTAACTGTTATCATCTTATAGTATATTTATTAATTGAATTAGCCATTAAATTTTTGTCATTTTTACTAATATATTTAATTAAGTTATAAAACACCACGAAAACAGTGTAGTCCTAATCCCTTATATTGCAACTAAAATAATAACAATATATATAATTATTATTGTTATGTATTTTATTAGTAATTTGGTCGGTTTTTGGTATGTTCATATTTATTACTTGTTTCACTTAAAATTATGTAATAATGTAATTCCATATTAATTTAATAATCTAATAACAAATTGAATTAATGATTCATTCACTATCTCCAAATTAATTATATATATATATATATATATATATATATATATTCTTATACTCATTCATATAATATATCGAATTGTAGCATTTATTATATCATATTATATTAAAGATAAATTTTACCATAATTATAATATAACTTCTCACCATATAAACCGTCTATACTAACGTTTACCCAATACATTAAACACGCATACTATTAAAATTTCTAAAACAATATCACTCATCTTATCTCTTATCCATTATGCTACTTAACACTATAATTTTTATATTGATTATAAGATTCAATGAATAACTTTAACAAAAATACTATTACTATATTAATTTAATATGTAACGCCTATCCGTGTCATTATTTTTTTTAAATAGTAGACTTATTCAGGCTTCGTCTATGTTCAACAGCTTAAAACAACATCAGGTAAGCTAAGCGATGAGATTAAATTAATTGTACAATAATTGCCCAAGGTTGCTAAATAGGTTTTCTTACAGTCCACTCTTTTCCAAAGATGAAAATAAGTCTATATCAATAGCTAAAACCCCCTTGGGATATTAATATGTAATATATATATATATATATATATATGAAACGTCCAAGGTTTAAATCTCTCTTCGATGTTAAGCACGGATAAACATTTAATAATAGATTCATGATAAGAATAAACAATATTGAATATACTTACTAAGTAAGTAGATTCTAAATAATTAGTTTTGCTACAGAGAGTTACCATTACTAAAATTTCTGGCATTAATTCAAAATTAACTTTATCTTTTCAAATAATTACTGTAATTGTAACTTTTAAAACTCTGTTATAAATCCCAAAAGCAACATGATACCATGTGAGTGTCCACGCCTGCATAAAACGTGTAACGGATTGCATTTTATTTAACACGAATTTCAGTATGAGAAGCCTTTCTGCGGAGGCAACAAAGATTTTGGTTTCAGTGTTTAGAGTCAGTCAGAATGAGGCAGAGAGATTTACATGAATGGTTAGAATCGACTACGTTGTGTTTGTTGAAAAGTGAGGAGCTATCCATTCAATCAATAAACGATGTTGTAAGAACTTTGCCCCCACATTTAATCTATCCTTACCAGTACTAAAACACCCTTTAAATTGTTACCTACTAATAAGACACCAGTACTAAGACACCATTTAAACTCTACTGCTAATAAGGTTTACGTTTGAATCAAAATTTTAGGTTTTATTTTCAAATCCGAATTCCAAAAAGTTTGGCCGATTTAAAGTGTGAAAGGAATCTTATAGAACGATTAGACAGAGTATAAATTGATTGGTAGAAAGGTAGATCGCAAACAGCGAGTCTCTTTCCTATACTAACCGCGGAAGATTTAATCACACGATCTCTGAGACATTCATTAAATTAATGGAAGGTCAGAACACTAGAATAATGATTCAGAGATATAAGTTATCTACCAGAATGTGCAAAAAGGGAAGAATCAACGGAACAAGTGAATAGAGTGTATTGGAACATGAAAATTTCTCTACATCATTTAGAGTTAGATGATTCTTGATTTCTGGGTATGTGATAACTGTATTACGATCTCAGATGCCTCATCAGGTAAGGTCGATATATATATAGTTACGATTGAGGCAGGATATTGATAAGGTAAACCTGCATTATTCATAAAATCTTTACCAAAGCCCACCAATAGGAATTCCAAAAGAAAAATGCAGCAATTCAATGATGATTATGGCAACCCAAGTTCAACGGTCACTAATCATATCTTTGAAACGATTTGATAAACCTAATTTCACCATGAGAAGTAGAATAAAGTCAAACATATATATATATATATATAATAATAATAATAATAATAATCTATTTTTAAGGTCAGGGTGGAAAATCTACGAAGGTATACATACCCTACCCTACCCCTTCTGGATTTGAATATGTGACCTCTTAAGAGGAAACACATGTTCTTAACCATTAAGCCCACTCAGACTGTATAGATTGGTTCCATAATTTAAAAAATAAAAATAATTATTCCACTGTTAAAAAAATAACTTATAACAAGTTCATGAAATTAAATTTGTTGTCCCACCTTAATTTTTTTTTTGTATATAAAAGAAAATATATTACCTTAAAAAACATCATGTCAATACAATATTCATAGTCTGCCACCAAACCATAATAGGTGGCTTGCAGAAAAACATAAAATACGATGACGTGACTAGTGTCATGCCCCAAAAAACAAGTCTAATGCCCGAATACATAACATGGTTGTTTCCATACACCAGAGAGTTTAGCAAAAGAAAAAATAAGTGAAGTTGGTTCCTAATGGGCAAAAAGAGAGAGAAGCTAGAGGTTTGGTGAATCCACACGTCCTTCATTGATGTAGGTGAATACTAACCTTTGGTCGTAAGTGAGACAACGCTTCTTATCCGGTCCACCCGATAGGGAGTCAAAAAGGAGGTCCATGCGTCGGTTGAGGATGATTTGATTGTGAAGTTGGTCCTCGAGGTTTTTCCACATATCGAAGAACAACTAAAGGTGGTCATCCAAGAAATGGTGTGGATTGAGAAGAAGCTGCTCAATTTTCAGAGCTGTATCCTCATGAGGAGCTATGTCTGCATCAAAATATGTTGGTGGAATTTCTTCCATGGTGAATCCATGGGTGATGTTTCGGGCTATCTAATCTGTCAGCCAATCAGGGTGGATTTCCTCCTCAACCACGCAGCCACCTTGCTCAAAAGGACAAGCCTGGGAACTGGTGATGATGAAAGGCTCTGCAGGAGCTTCTGAAGTTTTCATCTCGAGAGGAGGAAGTTCTTCATCAACTAGGAAGCTTTTGGGATCAATCATAGTATCAGATAGGGGAGGAGGCAAGTGTGGAGCGTTGATGGAAGGAGGAGGAATCTCAAGCCAATTTAGGCCAATGCATGGAGAGATTGTGGTTGGAAGAGAGAGATACAAGGGATCATGGAGGTTGTGCCGAGAAATGAAGTTATAATACACTTGCCCTCTTTTGGGTTTACCCCACTCTCTAGGCATGGTGGAAGAGTTGCAATAAAGGAGGGGAAGGGAGGAAAAACAAATTTATGGTCCAGAGAAGAGCATGAGAGAAGCACTTCACTAGTGGGGTGAAGAATGAATACGGTAACCAACAGAGGTATGGAATCCACTGGACAGAGGGGAAAATTCCCATAGAGTGAAGGACTAGAATACCAAATGAACAAGAGAGCTAGCGGAAAATGTAGAATGGTAGAGTTTATGTGGGTGCTTACCTTCGTAGAGGCCAGTGAAGTGACTGAGAGGAGCACCATGAAGGCGGAGGTGACACCAAGAAGATTCCTTGTACCTTCTCTAGTACTTCAAAATGGGTTCGTGTGGGAGCCATTAAATTCCTAATGGAATAGAAGCACACTAACATAACTGCAACACAAGTGTCCATCATTATAATGGGTTAGTTATGGGGCCGGTGGTTGGGGGTAATAACTCCCCTCTCTGCATGAGTGCCATATTGCTCTAGTTGGCCAACTGTCACCCCATCAGGGGAATTATATATGCATACTTACATTACATTTCAAATCGGGATTAATTTGTGATTATCATGAGAGAAGAGTACTCTCAAAGTCTCCTCTCACCTTGTTGGAACGTTCAGTCAATTGTCGAAAGCCAGATTAATTCTGCTCAGGTTGAGTCACTTCGCCAGAATCGCTTCATTCTTCGTCGATCGTCAAACAGACTCACTTGATACCACCATGACAACATTGAAGAGTACTCTTCTTACCCAAGGCCCTTCAACCGCAACGAGGCTATATAAAACCAATCGGTACCCCAAAGAATTGGTCCACACGTTCACAAGCGTTGAGGTTCTGACCTTTAAGGCTACACCAACCTCTAAACTCACAAATAGAAATGCTCACAGGTTCTACAACCATGCAATAATAGGGAAAAATAGAATTCCCCCTCTTGTCCCAAAACCCTTCTTTTATATCCTCTCCTAGTGCACATGAAATTATCAATTAAAAATTTAAAATAAAAACTTTTCTCACCCACTTTTCTTACTTTCCTTGGAGTTTTCTTGGATTTTTTTGATACTTAGTTTTTTGTCTAGATGTTTCCTAGATTTAATTGAAACTTATATTTTCTCCAAGATGTTTCAAAGAGTTTCTTGTCTCTTAGATTTTCTTCCTAGATGTTTCCTAGATTTTCTTGACTTTTAGATTTTTTGCTAGATATTTTTCCTAGATTTTTTCCCATTTTACATGCATAAGAATATTTAGTGTCTTGGTGATCAAATGAATTTTTCTCACAACTCAACAACTTACCCTTTTTTTTTTAAATTTTCTTTAAATTGAATTAGGATTCTTCCCTCCACCTTTTCTTCCCTTTAGAGATCTCATGTAATAAAAAAAATTTCATTTGCCTAATTTGTTTAAATTACAACATACACATCATAAAGTCAAACTCATTTATTTTTTATAATTTTAATTAAATTTCACTTTATCAAAAATCCCCATGAATCACAATGATCGTTACAACAACCATGTAATAATAGAGAAAAATAGAAATCCCCCTCTTGTCCTAAAACCTTTATTTTATATCTTCCCCTAGTGCACATGAAATTAACCATTGAAAATTAAAACTTTCCTCACCCACTTTTCTTACTTTACTTAAATTAGTCTTGGATGTTTATTGGATTTTTTTGACACTTATATTTTTTGTCTAGGTGTTTCCTAGATTTTAGATTTGATTGACTCTTAATTTTTCTTTTTAGATTTGATTTGATTGAATCTTAACTTTTCTTCTAGATGAAGAGTTTATTTTCTTTTAGTTTTTCTTTTTAGATGTTTCATCACTTTTTTTGACTTTTAGATTTTCTCCTATATATTTCTCTTACATGTTTCTCCCAAAGCTCATTTTAAATGCATAAGAATATTTAGTGTTTTCGTGATTAAATGCATTTTCCTCTTAACTCAACAATCCACTTTTTTTTTTTTTTTTTTCTTCAACTTGAATTAGGATTCTTCCTTCCACCTTTTCTTCCCTTTAGAATTATAGAATGTAATTAACTTTTTCCCATTACATACACATCATGAAGTCAAACTCATTTCTTAGTTATGATTTTAATTATATTTCACTTTATCCAAGATTACTAAGTGCATCATATCTTCTCTCATTTAATAAAATTTACTCTTTTCTAAGTGCATAATATATTGTAGCTCTTTTACTAAATAATAATCTCTAACCATATTTTACTTGTACCTTTCCCTTAGGTTATTTGTCATTTATAATTTTACACACTATGAATTTCATAAGGATGTTAAGGGTGACATGCATGTCATACACTTCACGACATACTTGCATACTTCAAGGGAAGCATCCAACCTTAAGCAATGAGAAAAGTGGCTCAACATGTAATTGTCCCTATTTCTAATACTACTGGACATTGAAAAATAATGTTTTCAACTTATTGTGCACCCCTTAATTTATCCTCATGAGTGATTGAGTCTTTGACCCCTTCTCACGACATCATGCAATTGTTTGAACAAAAAGACCCCGCACTTTTAAACTTCACCCATGTTAATATTTCTAGTAAGTTAAATTAGGGATATTACTCCACCTCCATATCTACAAGTAAAATATTTATACCTCCATTCCATAAATATTTTCTTGTCAACATTATCATTAATCATTTAAATTACACAAAAAAATTTATTAATTAAACATTCTCCTTACTCAATCTCAAATCCCAAGGTCTCATCGATGATGCCACATCAACGTATCCTTGGATTCCCTTTCACTCATAAAATTGTTAACAAAATATATATATATATATATATATATATATATATATATATATATATATATATATATATATATATATATATTTTCTTTCTTTTTTTCTTTTTTTTCTTATTATTATTTAATATAAATTTATATGATGTTAATAATCTTTAAAGTGCTATGAATTTGTATAAATATATTAATGTATAGTATTTATGTTGACCTTCTACCAATTATACAAATATACAAAATTATATACTTCAAAAATAAATAATATATATATATAATTATATACTTCAAAAATAAATAAATAAATCTATATAAATTTTCCCTAAACAATTTCACAAAAAAAAAACTTGCATAAACAATATTATAATCAACTAAAAATCACACATCATTAAATTTTCCCTAAACAATTCCATGAAAAAAAAAACTTACACTAAACAATATTATAATCAACTAAAAATCACACATGTGAATTAAATGAAATATATTAAATTTATATAAACATGTGAAATTTAACAATACTATAAATAAAATCAAGAAAATATATAATTTTAACGGCATAAATATTATATATAAAACATGAAAAGTCAAGGACTACAATATCAACTATTATCGTGATTTAATACTATAAATAAAATCAAGAAGATATATAATTTGAACGGCATAAATATTATATATAAAACATGAAAAGTCAAGGACTAAACCTTCTTCTTGACCTTGAAATGTTTGGGAAATATAGTCCTCTTCTATTTCAATATTCTCATTTATAACCTTTATGCCTAAAACAATAAATATTATATATTTATACCAAATCTAATATAAATCAAATATTTTCGTACATCTGATAATTCACTTAAAACAATGTTATGTATGTATACCAAATCTAATATAAATCATCAATATATCCATACATTTGATCATTCTACACTCATACATAAATACAAATTAACTAATTTGTTACAAAAAAATAAATATAAGATAACATTTTGGAGAGGCAATTAGTAGTATAATCCTAGTCCAATATAATGAGATGAATTTTTTATAGCATCTTTCTTGGTCATTAATTGATTGAGTTGATCTATGATTTGTAATATATTTGTTAGTTTATGTTTCTATTAATTGCAATGTTTTGTAGTAAATTTATTAAATTAATTCATCATTGATTATACATTTTCTAATATATTAGTTAATAGTTGTTGTCATCTTGTATTATATTTATTATTTTAATTAGTTATTAACTTTTTTTTAATTAATTTTACTAATATATTTAGTGGTATTCTAAAATATTAGAAAAATAATATAATTCTAGTCAACTAAAAGAATAGTTGTAAATATTAGTGTTATTATTATATATTTTATTACTAATGTTGTGTTTATCATTATTATTCAATATAAATTTATATGATGTGAATAATTTTAAAAATGTTATGAATTTGTATAGTTGTATTATTATATATAATATTGATGTTTATTTTATATAATAAGAGAGATATATAAATTTAAGGAAAAAAATGTGGCGTGATAGAGAGTTAGAGGGAAAAAAAAAATTAAGGTATTATAACGATGTAATCAACCCTAATCTAGAAGATCAAAATTATCTATCTATTTTTCCAAGTGTAAACAAAAAAAAAGCATTGCTAAGATAAGAACAAATTCTCGTGAACTCCATAGTGAAACCAGGCGTTGGTCAATTCCTAAAACGCCATGGGATGAAAGAGTGTGTCACCTTTGTGGCACTAAGAAGGTTGAAGATGAAAATCACTTTCTCTTAGACTGTCCAACCTATACCCATATTAGATCTCATTTTCAAAATATTGATCACACTACCAACCTTCCTAACCTCTTAACTTAAGAAAAGTGTGGTGATCTTGGAAATCTTCTCTTAATGCTTTTCTAACACGTAAATTTGTTTATAAAGAATCACAAGTAATCACTTACCCTCTTAAGGTAAGATAGACCAATTAAGTCTTATTTGAAGTTAATCATCATCATCATATAATTAAACAATAAATAAAAATGATATGTATGAAATGAATAAAATTGCATTAAACAATTCCCCGGATGGGGTGTTAGTGGGATCCTCGTGGCAATGGACGAGAGCAGGCACAAACCGATGTGACATGGAGCCATGTGATGGGATCGTGCCACAACCTGCTGCCCTCCGTGGAGTTTAAATGCCATTTACGTCGCGGCAAGGGAGCATTAACGCAACCCATTCCACCTTTGCACTATTTTCAAATGGCTTGGCTCGTTGTTTTGGTTATCGATCCCTCTATGTTGTCTGCAGGGCTCCTCCCTTCGCAGCAAAGGCTGGACTCGGCTCATCCACTCTGGATTGTTGTCGTCCCGGCCACTCTCTTGCACCTCTGGATTGTTGTCGTCCCTACCCGTCCCCCTGAGCACATGAGGACTCGGCCAAGGGGAAGATCGAGGAGAGGCTCTCCATGGAAGCCCCGTCGACCCTCGGTCTCGCCTTCTGATTCGCCTTCTATCTGTTCCTCCTCCCGTCTTCAGACTTAGTTCATCGCTGCTTCCTCGTCACCTTCGCAGAGGGTGCATTTCAATTCCATGGCCATCATCCCTCAATCATCGGCCTCACTCCTAAGGCACCCTCAAGACCCCCGGATGAAGTCATCATCCCCAATGCCAATCCTTGGGCCACCGAACAACCTAAGCGGTGAACCACCTACTTACAATGAGCCTAAACAAACGAGTCTCCATCCTACGGACTTCTTTGACAGCGTGCACCTCAGGGACCGACTAGTCATACTGCACAACTTGGTCTTTCAGCTCAGACAGGAGGTGGAGGACATTCAATTTCACCTACAAGCCACAGAAGAAAACGTGGCGAGCTTTCTTCAAATCCTTTCTTCTATGCATATGGAGCTCTCCTCGGACCCGGTCGAGTCTGATCCAAGGGAGGCACCTGTTGCTGCTACAGGTGAAGGTATGGATAGAGTGCAGCGACCAACAAAAGTGGGGAGGGAGAAGGATGAGCGAGGAAGCCAAGTTGAGGACGTCGCGCGTGACGAGGGAAAGGAAAATCAATGGGAAGATCAGCCGACATATATTGAAGAAGAGCCCTGGACAGAGGCCCTCCAAGACGCGTGGATAGGCTATAAGTGAGGTGTTTAGATCATTAGGGTTGTTTTTCAAGTTTTATCAGGTTCATAGTTTTAGATGACAATCAGTTTGAGCATTGTTTTTACTTAACTTATGATTTATTAGACATTTGACTGGATGGGCTGGTTGGACTGGTTTCCCCTCTGTTGGGGCAGTCCGGTAAATGCAGCTGGTATATCGCTGTATTTTGCTACTTTTTCATCAGATTTAGGAAGCTCTTAATATACATATACTTCTTATTTACAAAAAAAAAATATTGCATTAAACAATACTATAATCAAATAATTATACACATTGAAATAAATGGAAATAGATTAAATTTATATCAATATGTAAACTTTCATTAATTAGTAATATTAGAAATAAGATCAAATACAAATCTATATATGTATATGAAAAATCAAATACAACAATAAATTTGAGTTTCTAAATACATATACATTAATATAAATGAATATGCATTAATACATGATTATTAATACTTTAATACATGATTATTAATACTTTAATACATGATGATTAATACTTTTAAGAACATCAAGCATAACTACTTATAAATGAAAATAATCTAAAAAATTGACTTTTCCAAATATTTCAATATAAAACTTTCTTCATTTTCATTTAAATGTTTGGAAAATATTATCCTCTTCTCTCCTAGTATCTTCATTTACTTAAAAACAATAAAAAGTTATATTTATACCAAATCTAATATGAATCATCAATGCCATCAAACATGTGATAATCATACAATCATACACAAGTACAAATTAACTAACTTGTTATTAGAAATATATATA
>JZKD02S0014472.1:961196-973725 GCA_000966675.3 Picea glauca
CATTGGTGCTTCCTCTTGAATTTCACTGACATATATAAAAATCATTCAAAGTTAAAGAATTAAAGTATTCCTTTATCATAATCATTCCTCTGTCTCTGATTTGATATCTGAATTACTCTTTGAAACAATATGTGAATATCTTAATCAAACTATGAACCAATCTATCCTGAACTCATGCTCTCATCTATATATATATATATATCCAAACCTTCTAAGCATCTCTCTCTCTCTCTCTGTATATATATATATATATATATATATATATATATATATATATATATATATATATATATATATATATACTATTATTTTTTGGGAGGTAACTAATGGTAGTATAATCCTAGTCCCTTATAACTCAACTCAAATTTAATATTTTCCTTTTTGATTATCAATTGGTTGACTTGATTTGTCAATTTGTAATCAAATGGGGTAGGGTATGTATACCTTCGTAAACAAATTATTTTGTCCCACAAACAAGCGGGTCTCATACACCAATTTAATGTCTACTGCGACCTTAAAAATAAATTATTATTATTATTATAACATATTTAGATAATTCACATTTTCTATTATATTTACTAGTTTAACAAGTATTAATTATTCTAATATTTTAATATATTTATAAGTTTAATTAGTTAATAATTTATTTTTTTTACCAATATATTTAGACCCCTATATAAAGCACTAGGGGAGTAGTATAATCCTAGTGGCTTATTCTCATCTTGCACTATATTTATCAATTTAATTAGTCTTGTTTTTATCATTTTTTAAATATATTTAGTTGTATTATAAAACAATAAGAAAATAGCATAATCCTAGTTCCTTATAAGAGACTAAAATAATAGTAATATATCTAATTATTATTGTTATATATTTTATTACTAATTTAGTAGTTTCATATTTGTTATACTTATTAGTAATTTAATAGTTGCATAATGATTACATTTATCTATGATTTAATAGTTTCATATTCATTATATTTTTTAGTGGTTTAGTAATTTTATATTCATTTTATTTTTTATTTTTTTTGGTTCATCATCAATACAAATTTAATAATTTTATATTCATTATATTTTTAGTGGTTTAATAATTTTATATTCATTTTATTTTTGTTCTTTATTATTATTCAATATAAATTTATATAATGTGAATACTTTTAAAAATACTATGAATTTGTATAGTTGGTTCGTTGTACAATATTGATCTGTATCTTCTATCTTGCATTAATGAGACAAATACATAAATTTATATACTTAAACAATAAATAAAACAAGTCATTCATGAAATGAATTAAATTTCATTAAGAAATATTAATACTCAAAAAAAAATCACACATACAAATAAAATAAAATAAATTTATATAAACATGTAAACTTACATTAATTAACAATATTATAAATATATTATTTGAACCCCATATCCACATATATATATATATATATATATATATATGAAAAGTCAATATTACAATGTATTTGAGTTTCCATATGAATATGCACCAATAGATTATGAATATGCACCAATAGATGATAATCATTCATCCACTAGTCAGTGATAAAATCTATGTCCATATTATTAACAACATCAAACTTAGAGAAAAATACATGAAATTCTTGTACAACTATAAATTTTCCAAATATTTCATCATCTCGAGTGAGTGAAACTTCCTTCCTTTCATTCAAATGTTTGGGCAATCTCTTCCTCACCAATAGATTATGAATATGCACCAATAGATGATAATCATTCATCCACTAGTCAGTGATAAAATCTATGTCCATATTATTAACAACATCAAGCTTAGAAAAAAATACATGAAATTCTTGTACATCTATAAATTTTCCAAATATTTCATCATCTCGAGTGAGTGAAACTTCCTTCTTTTCATTCAAATGTTTGGGCAATCTCTTCCTCTTCTCTTCCAGTATCCCCATTTACATCTTGTACCTTTAAAACTATAAAAATTTATATGTATACTAAATCTCATATAAATCATCAATATCATCATACATCTAATAATTGTACAATCATACACAAATACAAATTATTTAAATTATTACCAAAATAAACAACAAAAACATACTATTAATAACATCAAGCTTAAAGAAAAATACATGAAATTCATGTACATCTATAAATTTTCCAAATATTTCATCATATAAATCATCAATATCATCATAAATCTAATAATTGTACAATCATACACAAATACAAATTATTTAAATTATTACCAAAATAAACAACAAAAACATACTATTAATAACATCAAGCTTAAAGAAAAATACATGAAATTCATGTACATCTATAAATTTTCCAAATATTTCATTGTCTCGAGTGAGTGAAACTTCATTCCTTTCATTCAAACAAATGTTTGGGCAATCTCTTCCTCTTCTCTTCTAGTATCCCCATTTACATATTGTAACTTTAAAACTATAAAAATTTATATGTATACTAAATCTCATATAAATCATCAATATCATCATACATCTAATAATTGTACAATAATACACAAATACAAATTATCCAAATTATTACCAAAATAAACAATAAAAACATGTATATGACTTACTATTTTTTTAGGAGGTGACTAATGGTATTACCAAAATAAACAATAAAAACATGTATATGACTTACTATTTTTTAGGAGGTGACTAATGGTAGTATAATCTTAAACTCTTATAACTAAATTAAATTTTAATACTTTTTTGTTTAATCATTAATTGGTTGACTTGATTTTTCAATTTGTAACATATTTACTAGTTTATTTTGTCACATCATTTTGAAATACATTTACTTGTTTAATTATTCATTGATATCACATTGTGATGCAAGAAACCCCAAGTTGAGCCATGCCACTATTAAAATGACCAAATAAAATTTTCAGTTATCAATTTTGGATGTGGAAATGACTCACAACATGATTGGAATCTCATTTTGGAACCTCACAATGGGATCTACCTTAAGAAGTATTATGCCTAGGCCTTTCGGTCGCATGATGCTTTGTACATAGGTGTGTTTTTTTATTTGGGGTGGTGTGCTTTTTTTTTATATGTGTTGTTTGTCTTAGTCCATTTAATATCACACTTTATGATTGATTTGTACATGTCATCGTCCACCTCAATCTACGTGGGATATGTTCACGGTGCTAGCAAGAGTACCTGGAATAGAACTTCTTCTACCTAGGTGATATTCTCGCCCACTAACATGTTGGTGAGTTCAAAATGTGTCTATCTTGGTCCTGCAACCAATGACATTGCATAATATAGTGTTGTCATTTAACTTTTCTCTAAGGCTCTCGCCCTTGACATCCATCATTTAGCTATCATGTTGGATTGACATATTGTGGATTCACAATTGAATTGCACCTATAGTGTCATACATCCCACATTGTTGTGTAAGTATTTAAGGGTCCATATTATTGAATGTTAATTTGAGTACATTGAATATTTTCATGTTCTAAGAGGGTCTAATACATTGGTTGATTCATTAGATAATTACGTGTTAGAATGGCATTTGTCTCATTGGTTAATTCATCTAGTATGCATGTACATAAAGATGGTTAACCATTACATCATTAGATATTCATAAGTAGTAGTTGAAAAAAGTATATATATATATATATAAATAAGTGTGTTACATCCTTCAAAATGAGGTGCATATAGAAAATTAGAGCTCTATTGGCTTCTTAATACAAACAATTCATATTTTCTAATTATAACATATAGTACAAAAATGAGGAAACTATCTTTTATTCATCCCGGTTATGACTACGATGGTAGCATAATACTACCATAGACACCTTTAGGAGAATTCAAGAAAAGGGGAGGAACACTTCTCTAGTGTGTTTACACATGTGCAGTGGCATCTGAAACATCTTCATTGGGGGACCCCCATCGTCGTCCCCTCCAAATTGTGATGTACATGGTGAAGCTCCTCAGTTCCATCATCTCCCACTCCCCATGACGACTCCTCATCTCTTCTCTAGTGACAGGATTGACCCCATCCCTCTAGATGCACTAGTCCCACATCTATGAAAAATACAAAGTCATGTCAATCATATTGCAAACACCAAAACAAGTATACGTCTCAAAAATACAGAAACTTCGAAATATACAAAATCCAAAAATACACTTACCAAGAGGTCCCGACGCCTCTCATGGGGCAAGTGGAATATTCATATCCTATCTAAGTTTGGTTCCTACATACGAGAAGTCCTTTATCTCTAATATTTTATGGTGCCACTAGGAGTCGAAGTCAATTCCGTAGAAATCCTTGGTCCTCCCCCTATTTCTTTGGCTATGTGTTTCACTTATAGTATCATCAGCACGTTCTACAAAACTGGGTTTCCCATCACTATATGGGGCCTCAAATGAGGTATCGTTAGCATGAAGAGGGTCACTAGAATGGATCCTTACCCAAACAATTTTTTCCACTTGGTATTATATTGTGTCAAATGCATGTTCATATTGGCCACTACACCCTCACACTAATTGAAGATGGTAGGTTCCAGGCACATAAGTTCCACCTGCATGCTTTCCTTTTTTTCCATATATGGCATTGTCAATACCACTTCTCAACTCATATGAAACAAAATGGTCTTGAGGGGAAACTCGATGATAGCCAAGATTAGGATCTTCTCATTCATTCGTTGTGACCCCTATCGACAATAATTATTTATGTATTCCCTCGTGGACCACTCATCTCCACACGAACCACTATCAACCCTCAATGGTACCCCCTATCTAGAAATCCAATATAGAATTAAATTTCATCAATCTCAAGGTAGAGAGAATTTCCCTCTATGATGAAACATTCATGGTTTGGATTCCAGTACATAATCAACTTGTGTAGTAATTACCCATGTGACCATAATTATGGGCAACGAAAACTTTCAAAAGTCAATAATCAAAGAGGTATGTTAGTGTGGGGTAATATTCTTCGAAAAAAATTCATCTCCCTCATGAGCCCTTTCCTTCCACTCAATCTTGATTGTTTTATCCTACAAATCCAACACAAAAAATTACCCCATTAGTCACAATCCCAAATCTCATGCCCATGGCATGCTCATCCTTTTAGCAACTCTTGGGGGTCATGTGACATTTCGTGTGATGTCATAGAGGAATCATGTGATGCATTTCTATACTGTAATGTCCCTTTCCAAATAGGATCTCCATAGATGAGGCTTAATGGTCTAAATCACCCCGTTAGATTATAGCCAGGGCCATAAAGGGGTAAACAGGGTCACTAGAGACCACTTCAGTCACCGATGTTATATTCGGAAAGTGACATTGAGATAAAAAGGGTAAAAATCTCTTTTAAGTCAGTATGGGATAAAAATAGAAGTCAACAGTGAATGAGGGTTTAAACAATGATTTAGGGTTTTGGAAGTCAACAATGAAATGGGGTTTCAGTAGTGATTTAGGGTTTTGGAAATCTATAACAGAAGGGTCAACAACCTAATTCATCATTATGCAGATTATGACTTGTCATTGAGGAGAAGAGGAACATCTCAAGAGAGATAGTCTAGTGGATTCCATGAGGAAGAGACCAGTTCGTTGATTTCGATGTTGAGAGACACACCCTAGTCACCAGGGAGATCATTTAGGTCTTCCATCATTCTTCAGCAGCAGTTACACCATGTTCAGCAACAAGGGTGCATTCATCCAGAGTGAGGGCGTAGATTCTAAGAGGGTTTTTAGTCGACTTATCCCATCCAGGGAGAATTATGAGATTTCCCTCTGACCCATTTGAGAGGAAGGCAAGGCACATATTTTTCCTAGTTCCTCATCAGATTCTGACAAAGGAATTAACTGGGGTGCATTTTCTAGACTTGGATGTGAGACACTTTTGGCAGGTACATTTGGGGTTACAGAGCGAGCATCAGGCCATATTTAGGGAAACCCTTCCAACCCATTTCCCAGTAGATAAAGGTGGTCATTTTGAGACACATCTCATCCAATTCTGACGGTGGAATCACTAGGATGCATTTTGCCAGAGAAAGAGGGGCGCATGCCCCTAGGGGGATCCATCTGAGGTCCAAAATCACCAATAGAAGGGTTCGACAGTTACTAGTAATGAGTACTAGAGCAAGGCGCATCATTTGGGATAGTTTCTAGGCCATTATGAGAAGTACATCTCCTAGGGTGATCTTTCCAAACTTCCAACAGTTACTGTCAAAGCTACCATAGTCCCAGTGCATCCATTGATTCTGCAGTGCTCCCATATTTCGGGTATTATATTTTAGTTACTTATTTGTATTCTGGCTAAGATACGTTGTCTATTGATCTAGTTGAGTATTGTCAGTTTATTTAACTGCATTCGACCATTTTGTAATCCACAAAGATATCATAATATAAAATTTGAAGTCCTTTGTCGCATTTGTTATTTGTATGATCATTTATATGTTGTAAACGATTAATCCTACGCACACATTAGCAAAGTTTCCTAGACTACCCAAGTCATAAACATTACAGTGGTATCAAATCTTTAGTCATGTCAGCCTACGACTAAAGACAATGAGTGCAACAGAAGACCTAGAGGGCCGTGAACACGTAGGTGACGAATATGTCACTTACAATAGGCATAAGGAAAGAAGGCATAGGCCTGACTTTCCCCCTTTTCCTCCTATCTCAGATGAAGAGGAAGAGGCACACAGAGAAGCAAAGAGGATGGTAGAGCGCGAGGTTGAGAGTGAGGCTGAAAGGATGTTAGGAGACAGATATAAGCGACCAAAGGACAGTGGCAAGGCCCTCGTAGATCCAGAGACAACTTTCATGCAGGTTATCAATGATATGTTAGCTAGTCAACGAACCATGTCTCAGTCCTTGGAACAGGTGGTTGATAGATTGACTAAAGTCAACACCCCAGACACACAAGTCCCACATGTAGCATAGGGGAACTTAGGAGTAGGCAGTAGACCCCAATCACCCTCTCTCACATATACCTCTGCGAGTAGGATTATGAGACCCTTGTTTCCCAGTTTCCAGAGGGCACCGTCAGTAGTCGCACCACCACGGATAGCACAGAGGTCACCCACTCATGTAGAGGACATTGCAGAGTATAGGAGGGAGTACGCAACATTGGGTTGTGACTTCCACCAGGACATGACCCTAGTCGAGTACTGTGGACTCAAACTCAGTAACCATCCCATAGAGATATAGAGGGGAGGACCACAACAACAACAAGGGCATAACATGGATTTCAACTGAAAATTTGGTAAAATCACCATACCTTCTTTCAATAGATCGCCCAAATGAACTGCCAGATCTTGGGTAAAGAAGCTAGACACATACTACAAGCTCAACTAGATGATCGAGATAGAGGCCATCAGTTTCGTGACCTTACACTTGGAGGGTGAGGCACATGAGTGGTGGTATCATGGATTGGTGACATTGGGTGACAGTTGCATCACTTCATATAGGGAGTTTACAGAGAGACTCATGGATAGGTTTGATAGGTGGGATCCCGAGATCCACTTCATGGATCTAGCCCAGTTGAGACAAACTAGCCCAGCAGAGGCATTCATCACGGAGTTTTAGTGGGTAGCCGTGGAAGTGACAGATATATCAGAGCCCAGGATGATCATGCTATTCACAGAGGGACTCACCGAGCCTTTGAGAGAATGGGTGAAGGAATACAAGCCTCCCACCTTGCAGGATGCCATCCTTCGCACTCGAGATTTGGCAGACTCAGTGCCAAAGACTAAAACCTTTTCCAAACCCTTCGTACCTCAGAAGGATAGAGACAAGAAGCCATTTTAGAGAGAATGGAAGGGCAAGGAGAAGCTGGATGACAACTTATAAGGAAGAAGCTTTTCTTCAACTACAGAGACCCTTAGGTTCCAGTCCATCGGTGCATGGGCAAGGAAGAGATTCATTATATTGAGGTGGCAGTAGACAATGTGAATAGTGAGGAGGAGTAGGACAGTGGATCCACCAGCTTAGAGGAGGAGTCAACATAGGCAAAGGAGAAGCCTCCTCATAGACCTCTGACACCAGAAGGAGCCCATCCTCTAGTAGTCCCACAACTGCCTGAGCAGGTTAACAAGAGGAAACCAGCAAAGAGAGGAGTCATAGTGACCCTTTCTAGCGTTCCTAGGTATGATACCCTCCGGATCATAGGAAGTATTCAAGGGAAATGGGAAATAACCCTGATAGATGGTGGGGCCACCTACAACTTCATCAATGCTTCACTAGTATCGATACGGGCACCTTAGAGAGAGAAGTTTGATGGTTTTGACGTTGCAGTAGTAGGTGGCCACACAATGGAGTGTCTAGACAAAGTTCCAGACTTCGAGGTAAAGTTAGGAAACTATACAGTGAGAGATACATTTTATGTGGTTGACCTATCTGATAGAGATGTGGTGTTGGGAGTCCAATGGATGATTAGCTATTGAATGATGAGTTGACTGATCTCAAAAATCAGCAGCCAGTGAAGTGTTCTGAACTAGTTTTTGTTCAGCACAACCCTCTCTATGATGATGATGATGATGATGATTTTTTTGAACAATAGTCAGTGAAGGAACAACACAATTATACAACTTCAGAATCAGTTTCAAACGAAGTTGAAACTATTCATGAACCTACATTTCAAGAGTTTTCTTTTGATTTCAGTAAAGAAAACCTTTCAATGATGAATCAACATGCAGTAAATCCACTTCCATGGATTTCAAAGCAACAGGTTCAGAATACTCTTTCCAATCCCATCATCAGACCTTGGGAAGAAATCATCTACAACAAGAATAGAACAAGACTTGGATATGACAAGGAAGTTACCTTTCATATTCCTGATTATTCCAGACCAATCAAGTTCCAAAGTGCTAGATTTCTTCAAGAAGCTTCAACTTCACCTGTTCAAGTTCAACATCAGAATGATAAGTGTCAACATTGTAATCGAGTTGGTCACAAGGAGAATCAGTGTTTTGATCTCCATCCTTGCCAGCATTGTGGCAAGCATAACCATTCTTCAGATAGATGTTCAACACTGAAGAAACCTGCAAGATTGAAGATTCACTATGAGTGGACTGATCCGTGGAAATGGTCATCAACAACCAAGCAATTATATAATTCTTACCATAGAATTTGATCTCGATTAAATACCAATCTTGTATCACATAACATTTTTGTACCTCACATAAGTGGTCCCCTTATGGCATAGATTCTGAGCATGGCCCTCACTAGATGAGATAACATGTCGTTATTTCTGCATGCCCACTTTGTGTTGTACTCAAATGAAACAAGTATGGTACTCTCTTGATCCTACAAGGGGGGAGTACAATGATGAAAATCTCATGCACCTTAAGGGGGGGAGTTCAAAATTCCAGTGACAATGGTTCATGAAGCCACTTATGGTCTCTCCTTTCAGCTGACAAAGGGGAAAATTGATGATTGATATTGAAGATGGTTGTCAGATAGAAAGTTTCGACAACAACAAATATCAAGTATGCCATATGGGTATGAAATTTTCCAAATGGGCAACTGCGGTTTGTAGATGACAGACTTTGGAAGAATTATGGTTCAATAAGTTTAAGTTGAATCATACATAATTGGGATGTTTGATTTTGATTTTGAGAGAAATGATGTGGACGTTTGGTTCACATAGATGGTCATTCGACCTTTTAGAGGAAAAGAGGATCCTTCTGCATTGCAACTTGGCATTTGATTGAGTTGTCAGGCATTTTTCAGGGATGTGTCAGACTTGAAGCTGATTCACTTCTCTTGGTTCCCTCTCATCATATTGGAGTTTACATTAAGTAAACAATTTGCATGCATCCTGGCTCACATGATTACATAGTGAGATTTTCCAGAGATGGTAGGCTTTGACAATATTATGGTTCAATGACTTGCAATTGAATCATACACATTATACATTGGGATGTTGATGGACACCTAAAAGTGTCAATATTGGTTAGTGGTTATCCAAAAACCATCAGATACATGATATCAATTGGTTAGTGGTTATCCCAAACCACAGATTCAGAGAGCACTTTCAGTGATACACTGATAGTAGAGTGGTGATACTACATGTTCACCAATTCGCAGAAGACATCAGATTCTTCTAGCTAAAATACTTGGCAAAATGATCAAATTGTCAAGCAATCAGGGAATGTTCAGATATTGCAGCTGTTCACTTCCATATCTCATATCTCTTCCAATTCATTTCAAATGAACATGTTTAGCATCCACATTGGCGGTTTTTCAGGCAGTTCTTCATTGAGGCTCAGCACAGGAGTTTCAGTATGAAGAATTGGAATTGATACCAGTTTATGATTTATTGTTGGTATTATTGATCGGACTTGTGATTGAGGGGGGGATTGTTAGCCTATGGCTTACCTTTACCAATCACTAAGTCTAAATTGTCACCTATATTTGTATTATTCATTTAGGATATTAGTAATATATCCTCAAGTGATGACTAATGGGTTAGTTAAGATTGCCTAGCCTAGTCATCATGCATGATTTTAGGATCTAGATAAAATCTCTCTATGAGGTGGCATCACCCATTGTACTATAAATATGTAACATTGGAGTGAATAATTTGGTGTTGGCTAATATGCCTTTTCCGCCATTTTCTTCTTCTTATCTTTATTTTATCAGTAATTTCACTATCACCAAAATTCCCTTTCACCTCTTTGATCCCCAAATTGCATGACACTTAAAATATATATTTCTCTTTTCTCACTGTGGGTTCTCGAGTTTCCCATCTCCATTTACCCTACAAAACTGACCTACAATGATACTTAACCATTTTCTAGCCTTTTTCTTACCACACAACACTTGTGTGTGAATATAGGCATGTTGAGTTGTAATACATCCCATTTTAGTATATTGTGCATGACATTCATTTTTCTAGACTTGTTCACCAAATGGATGACTCATCTTACTTGCAACAAAATATTTGTACCCGCCAAGAATGCGATAGGGAAAAAAATATTCAGAATGCTTTATTTATGTTGTGGATCAAAATGAAATGGGTATAAAGTACATACCTATTCATTGTAGTTTTATATATCCCAATGATTATATCCACCTTGAGTATTACAAAAACTACCATTTGGATGAGGCTAATTTTACTTTAGCTCAACTTTCAACTTTCTAAGCTAGATGAAACTGACTACAAAAAGCTATCATGCTATGAAAATACTAATCTAGGGGTAAATTCCATACTCCCAAAGTAACAAATAATACTTATTTTAGCATTTTGGAGTTTGATAGTAAATATTTTGACATGATAAGCATTTCAAAATTGGAGAAACAAAACTTAGAGAGAAAATGAAGTTACATCAATCAACAATTGATTTCAAATTTCAAAAGGCTTAATGTTGAGGGAATTTCACTTCTTCACATTAGTTAAATAACTAAATAAAACACATGTTCTTAAGATATATTATCCTAGCTATATGTTATTTGAATACAATAGTAAAATCTCTATTTCAACCATCTATTTCTTGCAATTTCCATCACCTTGGCACATAATTTAATTCAAGTTTTATGGTGTGATGGTTCATTAAGTAATTGAATAGTATCATGGTTATTTTTATGATATGGATAATGGTTTATAAATATGGAAATATCATTTGGGAGCATCATTTTCAGAACTCTACTTTCACTTTCAATTTCGAGGATTAATGTTCTAATGAACCATTTATTTTAATCTTGGTATAACAAGTCACACACACATATATTTTGGATGCGATTTACTTCACTCTCTAATGTCTTAATTTCATTGGATTGATGATAAATCCAACTTGTATTTGAAATATCTATCATGGTTTATGTTACATTTCACTTGTTGATATGAGTACTAGTTTATGAGTATCTTTCACACTTATTAGGCTAAATCTGGAAATATGAAGCTTCACTACTTGTATATATGTGGAATTTACTTTGATGGAAGATATTTTGGAGCATCGTTAGAGATTCACTTAATCTCTATATCAAGATTTATTGACATTTGAATGCACAATATTGTCAAAATCATAATTCTAGAAACTATTCACTCTATTGTGGTAATTGTCTCCTGGTAAAATATGCATTGAAGGAACCATAATTTTCCAAGTCCACCAACACAACAATTATGCTACAATTGTCTCACATCACACTAAATTGAAACATTCATTGAAAGTTAATTGGATAAGTTGGAGCAAATTTCATTGTGTTATCACACCTACAATAAGTAGGTTTTATAGAGGAGTCAAAGTATGCTCTTAAAGGGAAATGAGCACATTGATCTCTCCACAAAATAGTCAAAAAAGATAATAAAGGAGCATCTAGACTTGAATGGAATTGTATGGAGGCATTTTCTTACCATACTAGGTCACATCGTTTTGGAACTCTTAAAGAGAGGCCTAATAAACAAGAGATTTTCAGTCCTTTTATGTTAATGAAAACCCATCTTAAGCATAATATATGAACACTGTGTTGGAAATACTAAAACAACTGAGAGGGGGGGTGAATCAGTTGTTTATAAGCTTAAACAATATTATGCCCTCTTAAAAATTATTAAGATTTCTTCATGTGTCATCAAGCAACAT
>JZKD02S0014472.1:973735-1019288 GCA_000966675.3 Picea glauca
ACATACAACATATGGACAGTAAGAGTAAATATCATCAGTCACACATAAAATACACACAGAGACAAATTTTCACGAGGAAACCCATAAAGGGAGAAAACCTCTTCTTCTTCGAAATAATAGGCAGACTTTTTCTATTTTGTACATCATTTACAATTGAGCACCAACTCAATGTGCGGTTTCTACCTCTGTTTTACAAGATGCAACTTGTTTGAGAGCTCCAACTCTTTGGTTTCTCTAGCACCCACTAGAAGGAAGCACCAACTCCCTGAGTACTCCAGCATCAACTGGATGGAAGCACCAACTTCCTGAAAGTTCCAACACCAACTGGATGGAAGCACCAACTTCCAGTTACACAGGCTCCAACCTGCATAACAGAGAACACCTGTTCTCCCTAGCACCACCCTGCCACCCTAGTTTCTCTGGCTGCAACCAGATGGAAGCTACAACTTCCTGTGTTCAAGCACCCACTTGAACTTCTGAGGACTACAGTCCTCCCGAGCACCTCCCAACCTCCCTAAAAAAATCAAATAATGAAAACAAAGACAACTTATTCAGATAAATCACTTCTTACCATTTCACTCTGTTTTGTAATTCTGATCTTCAACAAATTGTTCTCAACTGGTATGCTCTGCATATTGTTCTACAATTCATTTCTTCCTCAACAGGTCTGCTCTGCATCACGTTCTTTTGTCATTCTGTTCTTCTTCTACTCTGCCTGTCATTTGCTCTGTTTTTTATATACACTTCATTTCATTATGTGCATCAATTAATTTTAATCCTCAACACCTTCTCCTTTCTTACCATTTCGTTCCTTTTTCCCTACAGAACGACAAACAACATAAAGTGTCACCCATTTTCTTTTATACATCCTGCCTTGACAATTCCACTACCCATCTCCTTCGGCAAGAACAACGACAATTGTCTAAGCAACTGAATCGTCATCTGAAACGCTAACTAATTCTTCATAATGAGTCTATTTCACTAACAGAATTCATACTCAGTCATTAACTGTGAGAGAGAACAGTGACCCTCCGATCAATATTTGATCCAATGGTTCAGATCCAATCGAGATTTCACCCATCGCAATTTCGGCATTTGCAATGTCAAACTTCACTTATAAATCCTGATACAAAAAACTGCATAGATCGGTCGAATCAACGCTCTAGATGTAATTTTGGCTCAACGGCTACGATTATTTCATGATATCGTATATCACAATTTCGCAACTCATGTTGCAATCCTTACCATACCCTGATTTGCAAAAATCCGACGTAGAGTTTGATCAACGGTCCGAGTGCGATCTTGTTTCAATGGTTACAATTATATCGTGATATCGCGTATCGCGATTTCGACATTTCTGAAGTTGCAAGTTCTTGTCACTTTCAAATCGCGATCCCTGAAACTCTGATGAGAGGTTAGATCAACGGTTCTGATCATTCCTGGATCTGACGGTCTAGATTATATCTCGCGATTTGCACATCACGATTATTCCCACTTCTCCTTGTACTTTAAAGGGCGCGTAGGTTATCTTTGATCCGACGATGATCGGGTCTTGTGCTTGGATCTAACAGTCATTGATTCATCTCCACAACCATAACTATACCCGTACTACATGCAGGGATTCAACGGTCCAGATCATTCTATCTTTAACGGCTATGATCAAATCGTGAAATCGCATATCGCGATTTCAGAGTTTTCGTTGTGATTGAACATGGGACTCGTGAAACTCCGATTACCGATTCTCCGATGAGCATAACTCCGACAGTGCCCGATCCTATGCCACCTATCCTTTTGATTGGATGGTCCGTATTCTTCCGGGATTTCTCCTCTGCACAGTAGGACTTAACTCCTGCACTTAACCTCTGCACAGCTTCTGCAGATCTGACAGCTATCGGCCTTTCGGGAAATTTGAATGGGATCAAACAGTCACCATCTTCCTTCTCCTCTTCAACCACCTGTATCTCGAGCTTTTCTGCGCGCGTCTTCTTCCATGTTGTTGCTCCTGAGCTTTACGTTCGAAACTCTTATTCTGCCATCTTTTCTGTTGTCATCAATGACAATCATTCACTGTCTGTTCACTGAATTTGCCAACACACTGAGAGACAAAAAAAATAATTATTAGTAGGGGTCTAAGTCATGATATCAACAAGGGTATCCTCCAACACATATGACCAAAAATTCAGAAATGTTCTACTAAAGAAGCAATTTGTACCTTTTCTTTCAAGTAAAAACATATAGTTTGATATTTTCAACATTCATGACAAATCAAAATCTAAGTTGAGTTAGTAATTCAAGGAAAAAGTGATGACAAAAGTACATAGGAAATTCATTTGATGTCACTGGTTGGTCTCGCTATTGCACAAAATCACTTGAGCACATAATAACTCAACAAAATACAAAAAGTGTCTCTTCAAAGAAAAACTAAAATAATAAAGGTGAGAGAAGCCATTTTTCTTGTCGGATGAAAAATATCAAAATCATATATCTAAATAAAATCCAAGGAAAATATAAAGAGTAAAACAAATGTCACGGAAAACCAATGTGGAAAAACATGGCTCGACGAATGGATTAGTGATGCTAGAGTATGAGAGTTAGACTCAGAGTTGTTAGAAAAGTTTTTATTATTATTATTTTGACTCAAAACTACATGGGGGAGGTTTGGCATGACATTTTGGAAGAGATAAGACCCAAAATTTGTTAGAAGAGAGATATTATTAGTCCATATTAAGGAAATAAGTTGGTAGATTTGTTGCAAGATGTATAATTTGTTAGGTGGTTAAAAGTGAGAATCAAAATGAAGGATTGTATACTCCAATTTCCAATATCGAGGGTACCAGGGGAGAATATATCTATGCATTTTTTTCTTGATTTGACAAAGACATGGAAAGGACGCATAGACAAGGAAAGGACACATAGACAAAATTCAGCAAAAGGTGTCAATTGGATGGATTCTTAGATCCTGATCTGAAGAATTATGTGTATGGTTAGACTACATTAAATAAGATGTAACATGTCCTTTCCATCCAACTAGTTATCATTTTGGCTATAATTTTAATTAGGTATATTCTCTCTTTAGGCATGCACATGATTTTCTAGAGTTTAGATAGAGATGAGGAAAAGATCACAACACTAGAAATGATTTTTCTTGTATGTTATAGAGAAGTGTTTTCCAAACCTTGTATTTGAATCAATAGTTTCCATGGGTCTTTATCATTACATACTTTTGTTGTAAATTTAAGTTGATGGGAACTTAATAGTGAATTTTGAATTTTCATCAACATCCCTAGATTGTATACAAAAACAATTTTGATAAATGGTAATCTCAAATCTGCAAGTAATTTAACATTACCTTTTACTATAGAAAACAACTCCATCACCAATATATTTTTTGGGTATTCTAGATTTCAAATATGCAATGAACCCCAAAATTTGCTACTAAAAAATTCTTTTGAAGGTGGAAAAATTGTAGTCTTATTGTCAATGACAATATAGACCCGACCAATGTTTTTCAATCAATTCATTACCTGACTTATTATTTTGATCTCAACTTAAAAAATTTGTTAAATAAGTTATCCTTAAGATGAATATTAATTTAACCATAATGAAATCTTCACATACCAGTTTTATGTTATGCTATAGTGCATGAATAGTTCTTCCCATATTAATTTGTTTATAAACTAATCAAGAAGACATACTTAAACTTAACCAAGTAAACATAAGGTTCTTTCCAAGGGTTATTATTATGGAACCACATGTTGAAATGATTGTGGTTAGTTATTAGGCTTACCTCAAAACATGCGATACCCATGTCCTAACGAAAATCCCCAAGTTCCACTACCCAACGATGCAAGGGATATGGTGGCTCTTTATGAGCAAGTGGATGACAATTCAAACCTATGCTCAAAACTCTATGAAGTTGACGTTGTTCTTTAAATGCATTAAAGGTGTAGAAGATGTTATCGATACATGGTTTACTTACCTTGTACCCATGGTTTCTGACGCTTCATGTATCCAACCAATGTAGGCCCTCCACTTCATTGATTTCACATGGAAACTAGGGGGGCATACTTTTTCCTTCTTCCACTAAAAACGATGGGCTTGAGGCACCATCACTCTCATTGAATTCGATCTCCTTTCCCTATTTTCGATAATTTTTCATCCACAAAGTTGTTCCTTGTGACCTAGCTATGACAAAAAGAATTAGAGTTATTCACTAGGCATAGATAGATGCAACAACGCGCCATGGTGAGTGTAAGAGTTGGTGTGCTTCGAATAACTAGGTAATAATTCTCAGATTTGATAATTTGTTTTGAATAAAAATATTGGTAGAGTGTTTCATTTTCTTTGTTAGGATTATATAGTCTGTTTTATTTTATTTCTTAGTTCTAATAAAAAGTACGAAAAAACCAATGAAGAATTTTCCAATATGTGTAGAAGTAGTGTTGTTTTTTATAGAACTACTCATCCAACAATTTATTGTTCCTAGCTTAAGATTGAATATATGTGTAATTAAAGGCTATATAAGATACAAAAATGAAGGTTCTGTGTATTTAAATGAGGTTATGTGTATTGAAAGGAGGTTCTATATGTTGATATTGAGAGGGGGGTGAATTAGTATCAAGTACAAATTAAAAAAAAAAAAATCAACTTATACTTCAACCCGATCATATATTCAATTATATCCAATGAGAAATGAAAAATAGTAGAAGAGTTACATAAATACACCAAAATACACCATGCACAATATAAGATAACTAATCAATAGTTATTATTCAAGGGAAGTAATGACTTCCAAGGGAAGCTACAACTTCCAAATATAAAGGGAGGGATAAACCTCCAAAAGGAAGATACAATCCTCCAATATCAAGAGAGGGTTTACATATCCATCCTTGCCCCTTCCTTCCAACCAAGAATATATGAGAGATAATAAAACTTTACATTAAATTATCACCATCAACCAACCAGCACATAGAACCTGATAATGCTTCCTGGGACTTCTTAAACTTATGCAATTCTTCACTTCTTGTAATAATTTGACCCTGTAGATAATATTACTCAATGTATTATCTGAAACGCCACCAATTTTTTCTCCTTGAATCCTCCCAAAATTGGGTTATAGAAAAAATGGTAGAGCTTATTCAATTCTAGTTTATTCAGGAGAGAGAACTGGTACAAAATTCCCCACGCTCAATATTTAACATCTCATTCTGAAATTCGTACATAGGAAACCAAAGCCTGTACTCTTTTGAATTCAATTTATTGCACTTCATTTGGATTATATATGAATAAGTTATAATGTTTTTACATGAAACACCTATTTATGACTAGCTTCAGGACTAGTCAAAAAACCTATATTCCATAGAGTGTATCTCCAAAATTATAGCAAATAAAGAGCTGAAATTTTTACCACAAGTACCTAAATATGTATTCTCACTAGCCTCTGAATTTCACCATCAAAATCGTTCTAGAAACAAAGTTGTAGCGAAAATGGTAAGATGACTTGTAAATAGCATACCTTAGAACATATCACCAAGAGACTTCATCCTCCCTTGAAATTGAACCTTCTTTATTTCAGATTTCCTTTGAAATTCGAATTATATATCCTTGTTCATTAACAAACTTGTGTGTATAAAATGAATGTATAATAATATTTATTTATACCCTTTATGTCACTTCCTTTTAACAATAGGACCGACCTCACACTTTCTTATTTTGTAATTATTTTCTTTAATCATCTTCAGGGTCGACCTGTACTTCCTTATTCAATTCACTTTGTCATATTCAAAAATTCATTTCTCCTCAACCATGAGGATCCACATTATGTTCCACATACCACTGGAAACAACATCATGTATACTATACATCCATGGGTGTTGTATCTGCATGTGCATTTTCCTTCATGTCCAAATACCTTAATCAATGTTGGGGTCCAAACCTAATAACTAGGGTTGACATCAATGACAACAACCAATATTCCAACAATCTCCCCATTTGTCATTGATGGAAACACTCATGCTCCACCTGTCACCATGATCCCAATTTATCTCCCCCTTTGACATCAATGGAAAAGGGTGGGGTTGCTCCCCCTGAGTTTAATGGAAAAAGGTAACTCTCTTCTTTGGGGTTGCTCCCCCTGAACATATATCACTTAATAACACTTCATTTTTATGGTCTCTTTCTTACTTGGAGCTTTTTTGTGGTTTTAGGACGTATATGGTACTGAGTCTTCTTGTTGCAATTGAAACCAATCTTCTTGAACCTTCTTCTTTGATTTTTCATATTTGTGAGTCAAACATGAGAGTATCTCCCTGATCACACATTTTACTAACAGCGAGTACATTATTCTTGAAGTCTTCAACCAATAGGACATTATTTGTTTTAACATTTTCTCTTCCAAGCTCTACTACACCTTCTCCAAGTATTTTGGCAGATGAGTCATCTCCAAATGAAACATTGCCACCCTTTCTCTTCAAGATGATGAATTTGTCTTGATCCCTAGTCATGTGTGAAGAACATTCAGTATCTATGTAACATTCATCTTCTTATTGACATTCTTCAGCGGTCAATGCTATTTGAAAATCTTCATTGTTTGGAATATCTTTCCTTATCCATACTGTGGTTGGCATAGGAGCATATTCATTCATATATCTGCAATCTCCTGCTTTGTTACCAAGTGATGCAAACCCCCTTCTCTCCTAAGGGTTACGCGACCTCCCAGTCAAGTATCTTCAATTTCGAGTCAAATTGTCTCTCTGAGATCTTAATGGTCTCCCTTATGAATTAACACAGGCCCTTATTACCCTCTGGTGCAGGCTTTATGGCACCTGTGACCCCTTTCTTGGCACTACTAAACTCACAAGTTTCAGGCGCAAGCTCCTCTCCTATTATACCCTTCTCGCATATGATCTTGGGCTATGTCCTTGCATAGACATATGATTTCAAGAATGCCCAAGAGTGGTTTGGGATCAAACTACTTTTCTCCCCGCAATTCACCTCAAGCCACCATGTGTCTTTTTTCCAAAATCATGGTCTCGATTGAGGCCCACGCTCAAATTTTTAAAACTCATGCACCTTCTGTCCCCATAATGCAAGGTGATCGTCGATCTCACGATTTTGAAAGTGATTCTAAATAGACGATGGAGATCTACCTTTTTTGAAACCAACAATCCATATTTACCTCTCCCATATCGATGACTATGATCTCTGTGGGTCTTCAGACTTCATGGTTTTCAAGTCTCAAAATTTAATCCCCCTCGAAATACGTGGAATTATTCCACTCATCCTCTTGAATCAGATGGTGGGGATTTACTTCGGATGATCCAATGATCAACGTTTTCTTCGGGCCTTTACCTGAAATCCACATATTCACGACACCTGTTCTATATATTTGTCGGTTCAGATCTACTTCGGACAATCTGATGACCAATGTTTACTTTGGCTCTTTACCAGAAATCCACAAATTCACTCCACCTATCCTCTGGATATAACTATTTGGATTCACTTTGGCTCTCCAGCTCTCCAGGCTTCAGGAGTTTCAACTTTCAATCTGAAAATATTGAAGTGATTTCTCTAGAGTTCACAATTCGTCACCACATGTCCCTCTGGAGTTGATGGTCCAAACCTCCTTTGGCTCTCCAGACTTCAGGAGTTTCAAATCTAAACTGAAATCTTCTAAGTGATTTGCCCGGAGTTCACGATTCATCGCCACGTGTCCACCTTCAAATAAACGTCTCTCGTCATTTCAAGATTTTGGTCCCTTCAACTAGATCAACGAATCTTCGACTATATTCTAGATCAATGGTCGATTTCTCCTTCAATGTTTTCACCTCCTCTTTGTCCACGACTTTCAGAGTTGTGGTTATCATGCCACCTATACTCCTTGATGATGGACAACCCCAAATTTCTTCCGGACTTCAGAACTTTTGTGAATGCACCCTCCTGTGTGTATGAACCGTTAAGGATCATGCACCTTTCTTTGATCAAATGGTTGTTGGTCCTGTGAGCTATGATCCAACGACCACTATCGCTCCTCCTCCTGAGCTTCCAACTTCCTCCAACTTAGAATATTTTCTATGTATTCAAAGGCCTGGACCTTTGTTCCTCCTACGAATTTGTTTCTTGGACCTCGTCCGAACTTCTGAAAACTGCTATGTCTTTTGATATTTCTCTCCCTCTGCTCCTTTGACTTGTTAGAGAGTCACTTTGACACTTAGTCAAGATTCAGAACTATGCACTCCTTGCAACAGATTCTGGCGCAAGTTTTGGGTTTTTGCAGATGACTGTGCACACCTTGCAACAGTCACTTTGCAGTCCTTGCAAAGGGAAAGTTCGTACTGTCTCTTCTGAGCTTCAGAATCAAAACAGATTATGTCAATGAACTCCTTCCAGACTGTGTGCACACCTTGCATAGACTCAATCTAATCAATACAATTGAAACTTATGAAAACATCTCACAATTTCATATATTCGTAACAAAATTCATTCATTCATTAAAGCAACAATAACATGGAATTGAAAATAGCAACAACGCCATGCATTGGAACAATTTTTATCTGTTATATCCATTAAGAATTAAAATGGCTACAGCTATGATTAGAAACAACTAAAAACTCATAAATTTCCTACTAACTCGCAACATCCTTAGTTGGGCGTACAAAACCTTTATTTATCTCTAAGGGTCCTTAGGG
This sequence comes from Picea glauca, assembly GCA_000966675.3. NCBI lineage: Eukaryota > Viridiplantae > Streptophyta > Pinopsida > Pinales > Pinaceae > Picea > Picea glauca. The sequence goes on from JZKD02S0014472.1 coordinate 982,423, forward strand.
TTCCCTCTGACTACTCATCTACTTGGAAACAAACCCTAAATCCTATCCTAGTTCATTTACATTAACGACTCGGAGTGAAAACTCTAAGATCACTCGTGATCATTCAGATTCCAAGTGCTTGATCTTCTTCCTTTTTTCAATAAGCTCCAGAAAACTCACAGTAACCTCCAGCGCTTAGAATTCTGAATTGATTCCAAAGCATTGAGTAGATTTTTCAAGGAAATGGTTTCTTCTCTTATTTTCTCAAAGTATTCTAATTGTTTCTTCAAGATTACAACTGTCTTTTCACAACTACCCAATTCACTTCTTAGTTTTCTATGCGTGTTTTTGAGCTTGCTATTTTCAAATGCTTCAATTTTTTAAGATTCTCATCTTCTTGTTGAATCATTTATGATTCATGATTTTATTCTTATTCATTGGAATTTTATTCTTCAGTATCATCTCTTTCAATCCTTGGATAAGGAAATTCAAATTCAAAATGTCCTACTCCTTCACAATTAAAGAAAAAGAACTCACCTCTATTTTCTTCTTTGAAATATGAGATGTTTTAATTTTCTTCAACTTCTTCTTCTTCTTCTAATTCTTCCCTTGCATAAAGTTCTTTAAGCTTGTCCCAAAGATATTTTTCTGATGCACAATGATCCCACCTTGGATTTCACTGAATCTGTCAATCCATCAAGGATGGTATCTATTGCCAATTTGTTGTTCCTTCTTGCTTCCTTCTGAGATGAAGTCTTTGGTTTCTTCAAAGCATTGTTTCCTGAAGCAAATGAGAACCAAACATCATCCCCAAGAGATTTCAATTATTTTTCCATTATATTACTCCAGTAGCTTCCATCAAATGGTGGAATCCCATTTGGAATGTTGTCTTCTATTTTTTCCTAGGATCTTCCTTCCAGTGGTTAAATTGTTTTGAAGGCAACCTTCTTTGATACCAATTGTTGATACTAAGAGGGGGGTGAATCAGTATCAAGTACAAATTAAAAAAATAATTCAAATTATAATTCAACCAGATCATATATTAAATTACATCCAATGAGAAATCAACAATAGTAGAAGAGTTACACCAATACACCACAATACACCATGCACAATATATGAGAAATAATCAATAGTTGTTGTTCAAGGGAAGTAATGACTTCCAAGGGAAGGTACATATTCCAAATATAAAGGGAGGGATAAACCTCCAAAAGGAAGATACAATCCTCCAATATCAAGAGAGGGTTGACCTCTCCATCCTTTCCCATTCCTTCCACCCAAGAATATATGAGAGATAATAAAACTTTACATTAAATTATCACCATCAACCAACCATCACACATAACCTAATAATGCTTCCTAATACTTCTTAAAATTCTGCAATTCTTTACTTCTTGGAGTACTATGATCCTGTAGATAATATTACTCAATTTATTCTCTAAAAATCCTCCATGTTTATCTCCTTGAATCCTCACAAAAAGGAGTTATAGAGAAAATGGTAGACCTTATTCAATTTTGGTTTATTCAGGATAGCGAACTTGTACAGAATGCCTCGCACTCAATATTTAACATCTGATTATGAAATTCGTACATAGGAAATGACAGTGGGTAATATTTCCAATGCAATTTGTCACACTTCATTTTTATTCTCTATGAATAAGTTACAACTGTTTTACCTGGAACACATGTTTATGACTAGCTTCTGGACTAGTAAAAAAACCTATCTTCCACAAATTGTATCTCCAAAATTACAACGAATAAAAAGATAAAATGTTTACCACAAGTACCTAGATATGTATTCTCACTAACCTCCTAATTATACCATCTGAAGTGTTCTAGAAACAAATTTATATTGAAAATTGTAAGATGATGTGTAAATAACATACCTTAGAAAACATCACCAAGAGACTTCATCCTCCCTTGAAATTTGGCCTTCTTTACTTCATATTTCCTATGAAATATGACTTATATATCTTGTTGGATTATTGAGAGGGGGGGTGAATCAGTAATACAGAAATTATAATCCTTTTCAAACCAAATAATCCAAGTGTTATATCAATCTAGAATTATCATCCAATAATGAGCAATGAACAAATGAACAATCATACACATACACAGTACACCAATGTTTTACATGGAAACCCAAAGCAGGAGAAAACCACAAATTTTTTTTTCTTATGTGTACTAAAGAATTACATTCATTGGAAGCACCAACTTCCTTTGTTTTCCAGTTGCAACTGGAAGGAGGCTCCAAACACCTAATTTCTCAGGCTACAACCTGATGAAATCTCCAACTCCCCAATTCTTTGTCTACAACCAGAAGGAGGCTACAACCCCCTATGTTCTCTGTCTACAACCACATGTCCTTGCCTCGTCCAACCACCTTGAAATAGAAGTAGAATGATGGAAATACTGTGAAATTATCATTGTGATATATACCATTGTAAACCTATACCAATAAACCTAATCCATGCATCAACCTGTACCTCAACCTGTAATCAACCTGTACTATAAACAAGTGCATCAACCATGCGCCAACCTATACCAAACAACCTGTAATCAACCTGTACCATAAACAAGTGAAACCAACCATGTACCCAGTATGTACCAATCATGTGTCAACTACTCATCAACTATGACGCATCGATATGTACCAACATCATCAACTATACAACTCATGTATGTGTCAACTCATCAACTACTTGTCTCAACCATGTAACCAAAGCCCTCATCGATTTCATCATCAAAATATGATTTGTAACTTTTAAATAGACCTGGAATATATGAACACATACCTTCAAACCTTCCTTAACTTTAACAATGAGAGACTATCATTTTCATGAAACTTTTCTTTAGTCTCACATGACTAGTTTCAGATTACTCAACAACCCTAACTTGAAATAATCATAACTTTGTACCTATAATTAATAAAGATATGAAACTAATACACAATGTTATTCAATATTTTTTATGAAATTCTTCCAGGTTTCACTAATTGGAACCTCTCATAAAAGGAATGATAGAAAAAATGGCATAACTTGCTAAATTCTAGCTTATTCTAGAGAGCGACCTTGTAGAGAGTACCCTGCACGAAATGTTCGTTGAATCAATATGAAACTGTTACACAACATACTACGGATTGTATTCTAACCAAAAAATTCGGTCTTATTTAATTTGGATCTGTTATGAAGAATTTATGATGTTTTTACCTAAAACACTTGTTTTAGACTAGTTTAAGGACTAGCCACAAACCCTATTTTCCACGGAGTGTAACTCCAAAAATACAACGACCCACAAGATGATTTTTTTATCAAAGATACTTGGATATGTTTCCTCAATGGAATATAAATTTCATGGTCTTACTCATTCTAGAAAAAAACATTATATCGAAAATGTTGAGATGACCTGTAAATAACATACCTTAGAAAGCATCATCAAAAGAATTTATCCTTCCTTGAATTGCGGCCTTCTTTTCTTCACCTTCCCTCATAAATTAGCCTTATATATCCTTTCGTTACCTTAGACACATATAGGCATTAAATATGCTCAAGTGTGTTCTAAAATTAGAGATCCTTGCCTCTTATTTATACTCTCCAAGTAGCTTCCTTAAAAACATATTCTAGGTCACTTTGTCCACTTTCCTTATTTTAGGATTAACCCACTTATAATTTCTCCATTAAAATTGTTATTTAAATAATTTATTTTGTATTCACTTTGAATTATAGTACACTCATCACTTCACTTTATTATTTACCTTCTAAAATCTCTTAAACCACTTTGACTACTTTGACCTTTTGGGGCTTCTAGATGACATATGAGGGTCATCCAACTTCGTAAGGCCATAACTCTCAAATCGTGAGGAGTTATGTGATGTTCTACATACCACCAGAAATGGAATGACATGTACTATTCATATATAATAGTATTACCTTCAAATATATCAAAACTCATACTATTAACCATAAAAAAAACTTGGGTCCGTTACCTAAACCTGGGTTCTCCAACTTCTCATGGCCATAACTCTCTAACTGTGAGGAGTTATGTGATGTTCCACATAACAGTGGAAATGGAATGACAAGCACTATCCATATAGGATAGTTTCACTGGAAAATTCACTAACCTTAATCTCATTATTCCACAAATAAGCATGGGTTCTCTAACCATACTTCTAGGATAACTCAATCCGCAAAGCATCTTCCCGTGAGGGCTTTCACCATTAGGGGAAAACTTTGGAGTTCATCCATTTCTACCTATTATCAAACATGACAAGACCATAATGATTCATATTTACATCAAACAAAATTGGTTCCATTACCCAAACCTTTTTTCTACAGGGATTTCTTCAAGGGTTGACATCAATGACAACCAACCTTAATCAACAATCTCCCCCTTTGGCATTGATGGAAACATTCTGATGCAAAATTGAAATTATGTCCTGCAATATTGAATTCATATCACTCATGCTCCCCCTGGAAACATGCCTTTGTCCTCTGCATCTCTGTGACCATTCCTCCCCCTGGAACCATGCCTCTGTCCTCTCCATCTGATGAATCTCTCCCCCTTTGTCATCAATGGAAAATGTATCTTTCCATCTGGGGCTTCTCCCCCTGAATGAATTGTCCTCTTTATGGTGCTTCTTCATGTATATCTAAGACATATACGATAATCATTCAAAACCATTCATTTTGGAGTAGAAATAACTCTGAGTCTCTGGTGAATATAATCAAAGGATTCCCATGGATGTGGTTTCCTAAAGATGTCTGTCACTTGTTCTTTTGTGCCCACATACTCAACTCTGATGTTCTTTTCTGTGATTTGTTCCCGTAGAAAGTGATACTTGATTGGAATGTGCTTTGTCTTGGAGTGCATCATTGAGTTCTTTGAGATACTGATGGCACTTGTATTATCACAATATATTGGAATGGGCTCATCATACTCAACTTGTATATCTGTCAAATTTTGTTTCATCCAAAGAACCTGTGTACAACATGTTGTTGCTGAAATATACTCTACCTCGAATGTATATAGAAATATTGATGATTTTTTTTTTCTTAGCCATGATACTAAACACTCACCCAAGTAGAATGTTGCTCCACTGGTGCTTCGTCGAACATCAATACAACCTGCCTAATCTGCATCTGTATAGGAAATAAGAGATAGATCCTTTCTTTTTGGATACCATAATCCAAACTCTTATATTCCTTTGAGATATCTGAAAATTATCTTCACTGCTAATACATGTGATTCCTTTGGTGCTTCTTGAAATCGTGCCACCTGTCCAATTGCCTACATTACATCTGGTCTAGATTTTGTCACATATACTAGGTTTCCAATCATTAACCTGTATTTCCTCTTATCTATAGACTTTGACTAATCATCTTTTCTTAACTTTCAACTGGTTTGCATGGGAGTGATAATTGGTTTGCAATATTCCATTCTCTTTCACATTTCTCTCATATACTTGGTTTGAGAAATAAAAATTCCTTGGTTTCTTTGGCATATCTGAAGTCCCAGAAAGAAGAATAGTTCTCCAAGTAAGCACATTTCAAATTCATTCTACATATCCTTTGCAAATTTTTGGCTTAACCTGTCATCATCACTACCAAAAATAATATCATCAACATAAACTTCAATTAATAAAATATTAACTTGACTTACCTTGATGTAGAGGTTGTTGTCTGCACTTCATTTTCTGAACCCTGCCTACTGTAGATATTTATCCAGTCTAGAGTACCATGCTCTAGGAACATGTTTTAGACCATACAAGTCCTTCTTTAATTTGCACACATAGTCTGCATTTTTTGACAATTGAAATCCTTCTGGTTGTTCAATTTAGACTTCTTCTTCAAGTTCCCCATTCAGAAAAGTTGATTTTACATCCATCTGATACACTTTAATATTTTTGGAGCATGAATAAGATAAAATAAAATGGATTTCTTCCATTCTGGAAACTAGGGCAAATGCCTCCTCAATGTCAATTCCTTCAATATGTGCATATCCTTTACATACCAATATAGCTTTGTTCCTTTCAACCTACCCATATTCATTCAATTTATTCCTGAAAACCCATTTTGTGTCGATCACATTATTATTCTTTGGTCTTGGAACCAATTCCCAAGTGTCATTTTTCTCTATTTTATACAATTCTTCATCCATGGTGTAATGTCCCCCACCTCTTAGAGAGGTGATGAGGAGATTCAGTGGCCTGGGCACCCCCACTAGGTCATAGTCTCACACTGCGGGGGAAGGTCAACTAGACTAAAGTTATACTTTTAAGTTGACTTGAGAAAGAAAAAGGATAAAAGGAGTAAAAGATAACTCAACAGAAGAATATAAGTTAACCCTGGGAGTTAACCTAACTCAACAGAGAATCAGAAGGAAAAAGTATAAGTAAGAGGCTAGGGTGCACCTATTATTATTATGGTCTTGGTATATTTCTTGTTAGTGCTCTTGAGCATTCAGTTTGGGGTTTGTTGTACAAACCCTTGTGAGCAACTCAGTGGTGAAATATCCACTCACCTTGTTCCACAGCTTGGTCTTGGGGATGAAATATTCCTCCACACCATTCTATTCTTAGCATATTTCCTTCTAGAGCTTCAGAAGATAGCAGGGTCATACTGTTGAGGAGTTTCTAGCAAGGGCACGCCATACCATTGAGGAGGGTTCGATTTAGCTATTCAGGAGGGCGCAATTCTCTTAGAAGATCCCGCAGTTGGAGAGGTTTTCCTTGGACGTTGGGTTTGAGACTTCAGGAGGAGGATCCCACTGCCCTGATCTATTATCGGAATGAGTTTAGGCTCAATTGGAGCATTCTTCCATCAGGGTCGAATTGTCGAGGGTGTCAGTCTCCACTTGGAGCGTGGTACTCTCCAGTTGGAAGGTTTGACATTCATATCTGCTTGGTACTGATATTCATTACTTATCCAACCTTTAGAGACTTCTTTGTATTGACGGGAGCATTTTGTAGTAGCTCATATCTATTGTTTGTACGAACATCTGAGGTTTATGCCAGATCGGCCATCTATTGTATTGATCCTACATTGCTTATAATAAAAGGGTCAAATCTTTTCTTGTGCTTCTATATCTTGAATGTATGATGATATTCATGTGTTGAATGAATCTTGTATGCACTTAATAACTCAATAAACATATGTACATTGAAAAATCAGTGGTAGTTAGTGATTCCTAGCTAGAATTTGGCTTGGGATCATTATAGTGGTATCAGAGCTTCGATCCTCCAAACCTGTGGAGGGATCGGCGCATGCAGAGGTACAGTAGTATTTTATGGGTTGAAAGAAGAAATCGAGCAGTGAAACAGAGGCCGAAATGGAAGGGTCAGGGGATGACCATGAGCCTTTAGGCTTGCCTCTCATAGCAGTCGAGTTTGATAAGTTCCAGCAATTCGTCAACCGCACGGAAAGAACATTGTTCCAACACTTGGGCGAGTACCATGAAACCAACAAAAAGGGACAGGTCGAACTCTCTGAAACTTTGAAGAGGGTTGACGAGAACCTGCAGATAATGAATAAGAATCAATCTAAGATAAATGAACTTCTAATGCAAGTGAACCATCAAGGGAAGAACCCTGATATATACAGGAATAAGGAGGCTGGTGGATCTGGGGAAATCCATGAGGAGATCAGATAAAATCCGGAGAAAGTAGTTAGATCCGAAGAAAGTTTTGACGGAGACACGGGCCAGGGTCAGATGGGTAGCAGGGTCAATCAGAGACGATACATACCTACGTTCACAGATTATCAGCTTGGTTGACATTCAGGTAGCAGAGCTAACCCTAGACCCTACATGCCCACATTCACAGATGAGCAAGGGCAACAGGAACAGGTAGAAGAATTTGTGGAACAAATGGCAAGGAGTACCAAAGAATACTACAGTTTGGATATGAAGGTCCAAAGACAGATGTCCCTAGATCAGTATTGCCAACTCAGGTTCAGAAATCAACCTAGGACAAACCACAGGGGTAGTTTTGAGTTTGAACGTAGAGAAGGGAAGATAAAAATTCCATACTTTGACGGTACGACCAAGATGACATCACAGTCTTGGGTACAAAAGTTGGATACCTACTTACAGCTCAACCCCATGAGGGAGATGGAGGCCATCAAGTTTTCCACTATGTACTTGGATGGCAAGGCTCATGACTGGTGGTATCACAGACTCACCACACTTGGCCACAATCAGATTGTGTCCTATACAGAATTCACTCAGAGGCTCATTGATAGATTTGATCAAGGAGATCGTGAGTTACATTTCCGGGAGCTCACCCAACTCAAGCAAACAGGTACGACTGAATCATACATTGATGAATTTCATAGGCTGGAAGTAATGGTGCCATATATGTCCCCGACCAGGCTCATGATGCTTTTCACAGAAGGGTTGATGGAACCTTTGAAGGGTTGGGTAAAGGCCTTCAAGCCTACCAGCCTACAAGAGGCCATTTGGAAGACGAGGGATTTCGGTCCAGTCGCTAAACCTAAATTCATACCCAGACCACCTCTCAACAATGGTGGAAGAGATAAAAGGCCTCCAATAAACCAGGGGGGATGTGACCCTAAGGGTTTTGACAAAGGCCATGGAAGAATAGATGACAACACTAGGAGAGAATTGAGGAGGAAGCAACTCTGCTTCACATGCAAGGAACCATGGAACCCATCACACAAATGAATGGGACGTGGTAAGGTGCACTACATTGAGGTCACTTCAGACAATGAAGAGGAAGATGAGATTGGCCAGATACAGAACATGGAGGCAGAAACCACTGAGGTAGTAGAGGAGGAACAGATCATGGGACAGGATATTATGGCCACCTTGGCATCTATCAGTGGGGTACCCAAGTATAACACCTTCCAAATAAGGGGGGTCTTGTAGGGTCAAAGAGTTTCGGTCTTGATTGATGGAGGAGCTTCCCACAACTTCATTGATGCAGAATTATTGAAGAGGAGGCACATACCCATAGTAGAATTTGAAGGATTCAAAGTGGAGGTTGCAGGAGGAAGCACTATGCCCTGTGACAGAGATATTCCGGGCATGAAGCTTACCTTGGGTAGGCATGAACTGATACAGGACGTCTATGTCATGGACCTCCCGAACACCAACATCATCCTAGGGGTTCAGTGGCTCAGCACATTGGGGCCTATCACCACCAACTACAAAACGATGGAAATGTCATTCACAGAGGAAGGCAGGTGAAAGGTAGTGTTGAGGGGCATGACAGGGAATGTTGCAAATGTAGTCACGGCCAAGAGGATGGAGGCCATCTTCCGGAGGGATGAGATAGTATACACGGCGGAATGCAGGATTGTGACACATATAGATGAACAGGGCAAGGTTCACTACACTCCAGAGATCAAAGAAATCCTTGACAGGCACCACAAGGTGTTTGGGCCTATTCCTCCAGGGGTACCACCAGATAGGGGGTTTGAGCACATTATTGAGATAGAGGAAGGGGCCAAACCAGTTATCACCACACCGTACAGACACCCCAAGAAGTACAAAGATGAGATAGAGAAGGCCATCAAGGAACTTTTGGACATGGGGCACATCAGGCCCATCAGCAGCCCTTTTGCTTCTTCAGTAGTGCTGGTGAAGAAGAAAGATGGCACTATGAGAATGTGCATTGACTTCAGGGATTTGAACAAAAAGACCATAAAAAACAGGTACCCGATACCCAGTATTGATGAACTGTTGGACGAACTGCATGGGGCCATCTACTTCATGAACATTGATCTTCGCTCTGGTTATCATCAGATCAAGATGAGGGAGGAAGACATCTCAAAAACAACTTTTAGATGTCACTATGACCATTATGAGTTTTTGGTGATGCCCTTTGGTTTAACCAATGCCCCTGCTACATTCCAATCATGTATGAATCATGTGTTCAACAAGCAGCTGAGGAAGTACCTGTTGGTATTTTTTGATGACTTGCTTATCTACATCAAGACGTGGGAGGAGCATCTCAGGCATGTGGATCAAATTTTGTCAATCATGGAGGAATAATCATTGTATGCTAAGGAGTCCAAATGTGAGTTTGGAATGACAGAGGTCCTCTATTTAGGACACATCATAGGGTAAAAGGGGGTATAGGTACATCAGGATAAAATACAAGCCATCATGGAATGGCCTACTCCTAAGACACTCACTGAATTGAGAGGAGTTCTAGGTATGTGCACGTATTACAGGAAATTTGTGAAAGAGTTTTCTTAGCTATGTGCACCTTTGACTGATTTGACTAAGAAAGGATCCTTCAAGTGGGATGAGGAGGCTCAAATAACGATGGACAAGATGAAGGAAGTGATGAGTACGTGCCCAGTCTTATCCCTTCCATATTTCAGTCTTCCTTTTACCTTGGAGTGTGATGCCTCCGGGGAAGGAATAGGGGCCGTACTGATGCAAAAGAGGCACCCTCTTGCCTATGAGAGTCGAAAGATCATAGGTCCCGAACTACTCTACAACATTTATGACAAAGAAATGCTGGCTATCATGCATGCACTAGCCAAATTCCGACAATACTTGGTTGGTGCCAGGTTTGTGGTCAAGACAGATCATAATAGTCTCAAATATCTATTGGAACAGAAGGACTTGAACGAGAGGCAACAAAAATGGGTAATCATAATATAGGCCTACGACTTTGACATTGAGTTTGTCAAGGGGAAGAACAATATGGTGGTTGATGCCTTATCCAGGAGGCCATCCATCCTTGCCATAATAGGGGTAATAGTTGACTGGAAAGACCATCTGGTGATGGAGTATGCAGAGGATCAATTTGCATGCTAGCTACTGGATGGACAGGTACAAGATGAAGATTTCAAGGTTATAAATGACCTCATCTACTACAAAGACCGAATCTTCTTGGTTCCTGGATCGGCCTTCAAGGCTAAAGTATTACAGGCGTGCCATGACTCACCAATGGCAGGACATCAGGGGATCAACAAGACGTACATGCAGGTGAGAGAAAGGTTCTCTTGGAAGGGTCTCAAGGAAGATGTGATCAAGCACGTCAAAGAGTGTACTACATGTCAGGCAAACAAGGATGATAACATGCACCCAACAGGACTATTGCAACCCTTGCCCATTCCAAAGAACAAGTGGGAAATCATATCCATGGATTTCATCACTGGAATGCCAAAGACGCAAGGGAAGGACTGCATATTTGTAGTGGTGGGCAGGTTAACAAAGTTTTCACATTTATTCGCCATAGCTACTGACTTCAGTGCAGCATAGGTGGCTGAATTATTCTTCAGGGAGATTTTCAGGTTGCACGGCCTACCCAAGACCATTGTCAGTGATAGAGATAGCAGGTTTATGAGTACTTTCTGGCAGGAGTTATTTAGGTTGGTTGGTACGACCTTGACCCCTAGCACCATCTATCACCCTCATATGGATGGACAAACAAAGATAGTCAACAAATGGGTGGAGGGCTACCTCTGAAACTATGTGGTGGGGCAACAGAAAGCATGGGCCAAATGGTTGCATCTGGGAGAGTATTGCTACAACACCACCCAACATATGTCCATTGGCATGTCACCATTCTGAGCCATGTATAGCTATGATCCCTTATCATTTGTGGAGATTGTGTTTGGTGACAACAGGGCACCTATGGTACAGGATTGGATCGAGCAGAGCCAAGACATTCTCAGGGAACTGAAGGATCATCTATAGAGGGCACAAAACCAATAGAAGGTCCAAGCACAAAAGCACCGAGTTGATCGTAATTTTGAGGTTGGCAACTTAGTCTATCTGAGATTGCAACCATACAGGCAGGCTTCCATTAATAGAAGCGGAGCAGAGAAATTGCAGCCACATTTTTTTGGACCCTATAGGGTCAGCAAAAAGATAGGGGTCATAGCTTATGAGCTGGAGCTTCCACAGGGCAGTAAAATACACAACATCTTACATGTCTCCTGTCTTAAGAAATCCCTCGGCCAACACATCAAACCTATTGAGGTATTACCCCCCATGGATGAATAGGGACAGCTTATTCTAATTCTATAAGAGATATTGGAAGTCCGAGAGAAGAGGCTCAGAAACCAAAGAATCAAAGAGTACCTGATCAGGTGGAAGGATTTACCCATTGAGGATGCCACTTGGGAAAAGGAACACGTGGTCAAAGAAGCAGGTTTGGAATTGCTTGAGGACAAGCAATTTCAAGTAGGGGAGACTGTAATGTCCCCCACCTCTTAGAGAGGTGATGAGGAGATTCAGTGGCTTGGGCACCCCCACTAGGTCATAGTCTCACACTGCAGGGGAAGGTCAACTAGACTAAAGTTATATTTTTAAGTTGACTTGAGAAAGAAAAGGGATAAAAGGAGTAAAAGATAACTCAACAGAAGAATAGAAGTTAACCCTGGGATTTAACCTAACTCAACAGAGAATCAGAAGGAAAAAGTATAAGTAAGAGGCTGGGCCGCACCTATTATTATTATGGTCTTGGTATATTTCTTGTTAGTGATCTTGAGTTTGGGGTTTGTTGTACAAAGCCTTGCGAGCAACTCAGTGGTGAAATATCCACTCACCTTGTTCCACAGCTTGGTCTCGGGGATGAAATATTCCTCCACACCATTCTATTCTTAGCATATTTACTTCTAGAGCTTCAGAAGACAACAGGGCCATATTGTTGAGGAGTTTCCAGCAAGGGCACGCAATAACATTGAGGAGGGTTCAATTTAGCTATTCAGGAGGGCGCAATTCTCTTAGAAGATCCCGCATTTGGAGAGGTTTGCCTTGGACGTTGGGTCTGAGACTTCAGGAGGAGGATCCCACTGCCCTGATCTATTACTAGACCAAGTTTAGGCTCAATTGGAGCATTCTTCCATCAAGGCCGAATTGTCGAGGGCGTCAGTCTCCACTTGGAGCGTTGTACTCTTCAGTTGGAAGGTTTGACATTCAAATCTGCTTGGTACTGATATTCATTACTTATCCAACCTTTAGAGGCTTCTTTGTATTGACGGGAGCATTTTGTAGTAGCTCATATCTATTGTTTGTATGGCCATCTGAGGTTTATGCCAGATCGGCCATCTATTGTATTGATCCTACATTGCTTATAATAAAAGGGTCAAATATTTTCTTGTGCTTATATATCTTGAATGTATGATGATCTTCATGTGTTGAATGAATCTTGTATGCACTTAATAACTCAATAAACATCTGTGCATTGAAAAATCAGTGGTAGTTAGTGATTCCTAGCCAGAATTTGGCTTGGGATCATTACACATGGCCTTATTCCAAAATTCATCCTTGTTGGCTTCTTAAAAAAAGTTTGGTTCAATTGTAGATAAGAGTGCTAGGTGTGTTTGTTCTGGTGAATGGATTCTTTTTCTAGTCTCAAATCCTGCATCTTTGTTTCTGATAATATGATCTGAAGGATGATTCTTTTATACTTATATGCTAGGTGTCTTTGGAGACACTTGTTGAACTTGCTCTTCTTCTTCTGTCATATTCTCTTCATCTTCCCCTTCTACTTCTTTTCCATCTTCTGCTTCCTTTTCGAAATGTTGTTCCGTTGATTCATTTTCTTCTTCCTTTGATTTTGGTCTGTTTGTTTCATCAATTGTTACATTGATGTTTTCCACAACTTTGTTCAATCTCAGATTGTAACACTTGTATGATTTCCTTGTACTTGATTAACCAAAAAGTACTCCTTTGTCCACACGAGAGTCAAAATTTATCATTCTTCCATCTTCTCTTTTGATGTAGCATTTGCTTCCAAAAAATCTGAAGTGATTCACATTTGTTGGTCTTCCTTTCCATAGCTCGTAGGGAGTTTTGTTAGTGTTGTTTCTGAGAATTACTCTATTTTGAATGTGAATTGTTGTATGAACTGTCTGTGTCCAATACATATTTGTCAATTTGGAATCCATTAGCATTGTTAGAGCCATTTCTTGTATTGTCCTGTTGTTTCTTTCAACAACTCCATTATGTTGAGGTGTCCTAGCAACGAAGAATTTCCTTTTTATTCCATGACTGTTACAGTAGTCCATAAATTCATTTGAAGTGAAATCGCCTCCATTATCAGATCTCAAGGATTTGATTTTTGAATCCATTTCATTTTCAACCATTTCCTTGTAGATCTTAAAGTTTTCAAAATCTTCTGACTTATTTTTGAGAAAGAAAACTGCAGTCATTCTTTTATAATCATCAACTAATAACATAAATTATTTTTCACCTTTTAAACCCTTTGTTGTAGTTGGTCCAACTAGATTAGTGTGCACAATTTCCAGTGGTCTTGTCATTGAATATTCCTTTGATTTGAACCTGGTCTTTGTTTGATTTCCTTGTTGACAATTCTTTCACAAAGTGTTGGTTAGTTTCATGATCTGGGGAATTTCTTTGACTGCTTCTCCTTTGCTAACTTTGACAAGGTTATAAAAATGTATGTCACCCATTCTTATATGCCATAGCCAACTTTGATCTTCCTTTCCTAGACAACACTTTTCATTTCCAATTTCACTTAACACATATATGTTGCTTGAAGTTCTTGCAGATGTAACAATCAATTTTCTTAAACCTTCTTTTCTTATCTCGCACTTTTGTGAATCGAAAGTAACTTTATGACCTTGATCACACATTTGACTCACACTTAGAATATTATGTTTCATATCTTCTACTAGTAGAACATTTTCTGTCTTTGTATTCTTGTTCCCAATTTTGACTATGCATTTTCCAATGATTTTATCTGAATCATCATTTTCGAAGGAGACTGATCCATCTCTTTCCTTTCTTAATGTAAAAACCCTGTCTCTATCACCTATCATGTGTTTTGAACAACCACTGTCAAAATACCAACCACATTTCCTCTTCTTAGCTTGTAGAGCGAGTGTCCATTCTTCATTGTTATATTGATTCTTTTTTCTTATCCATGTCCTTTTCTGAGGTTCTTGTCTGTGACTGTTGTTATTTTGTTGCGGTTATCTAGGAGGGATTGTCATTCTACAATCTTTGGCCATGTGTCCAAAGTTGTTACATTTCTAGCATTCCACTTCAGTGCTCAAAGATTCAAACATGTTGTAATTTATTCTCTGTGTTTCACTAGGCCTTCTTAGATAACCCTTTTCTGTATCACTTTCAAAGTTGTTTATGTTCCTGTTGTTATCTCTGCAATTCATGGCTTTATGTACAAAATTATTACATCCATAACATAAACCAAAAAATATAGTTTGATACGTGGGAGTTGAATATCTTCTTAAAGGAGGTGCTCTTATGAATCCTTCCTCCTCTTGAGGCCTATATGTTTGTTGTTGATTCTTAAATATGAATCTTCTCGGTGGAGGAGTGTCCCTGTAATCTTCCTTGTATATATTCCTATCTTGTTTGATTATTTCTACATAGATTTTTGGATATGTTTCTTGCTCTGTTGTTTTGGAGCTTGATCCATTTTCTATCTGATTGTATCCAAGTTCAGACTTGTCAAGATGAGATTTTTTACTGTTGATAATGTCATCCAAAACTTTTGAGATATTCTGCATATTTTTCTTTCGAATCTCCTTTCTTAATGTGACAATCTCTACTTCCAAATTTTCACTGATCCTGTCCTTTTCTTCTAGTTTTTCTTTGAGTGCTTCTTCAATTATTTTATCTTCTTCTATTTGAACCTTCAAATTTGTGATCATTTTTTCTAGTTCTTGAGTGTCTTCTTTCTTGTCTAGTTCCTCTTGTAGTTTCTTATTTTTATTCTTTTCTCTTTTGATAACTTCTCTGGCACACATCAATTCTTCTCGATATTCAACTTCTGCCTCTTCAATTTCTTCTTCGACTTCTTCATATTCTTCTTCGACTTCTTCATATTCTTCTTCGAAGTATTCTTTATTAGAGTCTTCTACTGTCATGAATATAACTCTTCATGTCTCACTTTCACTGACTAAATCTTCATCTGATGATGAGATGTCTTCTTTGGTGCATAATATTTTCTTGAAAACTTTCTTTGTAGTTCTTTTGCCTTTATATGTTTGTTTTCCTTTTGAGTAACCTTCATCATTTCTATTTTTCTTATGAGGACATTTGTTATCAAAATGACCAATACCATCACAATTAAAACAAATTAAAGGAATCGTACCTCTATACCTACCGTTGGTTCCTTTGTTCATCCTTTTGACAAAGTTGGCCACTTCTTCATCATCTTCCAAGATGTCACTCTTAATGCTATGTTATTCTTGTTGCTTTTCCTTTTTCTTTGATATTTTGGATGCTTTGAAAGATTCTTCTTTTACATCTATATTTTCTTGTTCAATTCTCATTTCATATGTTGTGAACATGCCATGTGCTTCGTCCAAGCTTATTGAGTTTAGATTTGATCTTTCTTCTAGTGTTGATATCTTAGGGTCAAATCGCATAGGAATAAATCTTAGTACCTTTTGAACAATTATAGATTCTTCGATTTATTCTTCCAATCATATGATTTCATTCACTATTTCATCAACTCGTAAGAAGTAGGCTGCAATATTCTCATCTTTCTTCATCTTTAGTTGTTCAAACTGACCTATGTAAGTTTGAAGATTTTCTTCTTTGACTTTTGAATCTCCTTCATAAATATTTTGAATCTTGTCCCAAATATCTTTAGTGGATTTAAATGTGCAACTTTGGTGAATATTGTTTCACTGAGACCATTCAGAAGTGCATTTCTGGCTTTGGAATTATTCGGACCGAGTTTCGCTACTTTGTCATTTATTGGTGGAACTCCTCGTGTTGTGTATCCATCTACAATTGATTTCCAAATTTAAAATCCCTGTGCCTATATATATGTCTTCATCCTTATGCTCAAAAAATGATACTTTTGTCCATCAAAATGTGGTATTCCATTTTTATACAAGTTGTTTCTCTCCATGATCTACCTTTCAATGGTTAAATTGATTTCTAGAGGAACCTGCTCTGATACCAATTGTTGGATTATTAAGAGGGGGGGTGAATCAGTAATAGAGAAATTATAATCCTTTTTAAACCAAATAATCCAAGTGTTATATCAATGTAGAATTATCATCCAATAACGAGCAATGAAAAATTGAAAAATCATACACATACAAAGTACACCAGTGTTTTGTGTCGAAATCGAAAGTGAGAGAAAACCACATAATGTTTTTTCTTATATGTCTTGAAGAATTACATTCATTGGAAGCACCAACTTCCTCCATTTTCCAATTGCAACTGGAAGGAGGCTCCAACCCCCTAGTTTCTCAGGCTACAACCTGAGGAAATCTCCAACTCCCCAATTCTCCGGATACAACCAGAAGGAGGATAAAACCCCCTATTTTCTATATATACAACCGGAAGGTGGCTACAACCACCCTAAAGTAGAAGTAGAATGATGGAACTACTATCACACTATTAGTGTGAGATATATTGTTGTAAACCTGTACCAATAAACCTGAACCATGCATCAACCTGTACCTCAACCTGTAATCAACTTGTACCATAAACAGGTGCATCAACCATGCACCAACCTATACCAAACAACTTGTAATCAACCTGTACCATACAAAAGTGCAACAAACCATGTACCCAGTTTGTATCAATCATGTGTCAACTAATCATCAACTATGACTTATCAATATGTACCAACATCATCAACTATACACCTCATGTATGTGCCAACTCATCAACTACTTGTCTCAACCATGTACACAAAGCCCTCATCAATTTCATCATCAAAATATAATTTGTAAATATATAATAGACCTGGTGTATATGATCACATCCCTGCAAAGCTTCCTTAAATTTAACAATAAGAGACTAGAATTTTCATCAAACTTTTCTTTAGTCTCACATGACTAGTTTTGGATTAGTCAAGAACCCTAACTTGAAATAATCATAAATTTTTACCTGTAATGAATAAAGATCTAAAACTGATACACAATGTTCTTCATTGTTTTTAATGCAATGAATTTATGTTTCACTACTTATAATCTCTCATAAAACGAGTTATATAAAAAATGGCATACCTTGTTGAAATTATGGCTTATTCTAGAGAGCGACCGTGTAGAGATTTCCCTGCATAGAATATTTGTTGAATCGATCTAAAACTATTACAAAACATAATACAGACTGTACTCTAAGAAACACATTTGGTCTTACTACATTTGGATATGTTATGAAGAAGTTATGACACTTTTACCCGAAACATTTGTTTTAGACTAGTTTTAGGACTAGCCACAAACCCTATTTTCCACTGATTGTAACTCCAAAAATACAACGAAACACATGATGAATGTTTTACCACGGATACTTGGATATGTTTCCTCATTGGAATAGAAATTTCATGGTATCATGCATTCTAGAAAAAAAATTATAGTGAAAGTTGTGAGATGACCTATAAATAACATACCTTAGAAAGAATCATCAAAAGAATTTATCCTTCCTTGAATTCCAGCCTTCTTTTCTTCACCTTCCCTTAGAAATCTGTCTTATATATCCTTTGGTTACCACAAATACATATAGGTATTCAATATTATCAAGTGTTTTATAAAATGAGAGAGCCTTGCCTCTTATTTATACTCTCCAAGTAGCTTCCTTAAAAACATATTCTAGGTCATTTTGCCCACTTACATTATTTTATGGTTAACCCACTTATAATTTCTCCATCAAATTTATTATTTAAATCATTTATTTTGTGTTCACTTTGAACTATAGTACACTCATCACTTCACTTTATTATTTACCTTCTAAAATGTCTTAAACCACTTTGACTACTTTGACCTTTTGGGGCTTCTAGATGACATATGAGGGTCCTCCAACTTTGTAAAGCCATAACTCTCAAACCGTGAGGATTTATGTGACGTTACACATACCACCAGAAATGGAATGAAATGTACTATTCATATAGAATATTATTACCTTCAAATATATCGAAAGTCATACCATTATCCATCAAACAAACTTGGGTCCATTACCCAAACCTAGGTTCTCCAACTTCTCATGGCCATAACTCTCTAACTGTGAGGAGTTATGTGGAATTTCACATACCACTGGAAATGGAATGACAAGCACTATCCATATAGGATAGTTTCATTGAAAAATTCATTGACCTTAATCTCATTATTCCACAAATAAGAATGGGTTCTTTAACCATACTTCTAGGATAATTCAATCCACAAAGCGTATTCCCATGAGGCTTTCACCATAAGGGGACCACTTTAGATTTCATCCATTTCTACGTATTATCAACCATGAAAAGACAATAATGAGTCATCTTTACATCAAACAAACTTGGTTCCATTACCCAAACCTTTGTGCTATCGGGCTTTCTTCAAGGGTTGACATCAATGACAACCAACCTTAATCAACATATCCTTGTCCATTAAAGAACTTGTGTGTATAAAATGAATGTATAATGATATTTATTTATACCCTTTATGTCACTTCCTTTTAACATAAGGGTCAACCTGACACTTTCTTATTTTGTAATTCTTTTCTTTAATTATCTTCAGGGCCAACCTGTACTTCCTTCTTCAATTCACTTTGTCATCTTCAAAAAATCATTTCTCCTCAACCATGAGGATCCACGTGACGTGCCACCTACCAACAGAAACAAAATGATGTATATTATACATCCATGGCTGTTGTATCTTCATGTGCACTTTACTTCATGTCCAAATACCTTCATCAATATTGGCGTCCAAAACCAATGACTGGGGCTTACATCAATGACAACAACCAATATTCCAACACTATAAGGTTAGTGTACTCTTGATAGCTCTACATAACAATCTCATCTTAACTCTGGTGAAAGGTCAATACCCAAACTAGTTTGATAGTGATTTTCCTAGTTGTTTATCGCATAATGTTATCTTGGTTTCTCTTGTTTTTTTCTTGAACTTGACCGTAACCCACGACACTGGTGTATTTATAACTGCACAATAAACTTGACATTCCATGTAGTCAACCTATGTTAAGGGACCTGTCTTTTCTGTGTAGAAACGTTGATAGTTTTAACTTTTTAAATGTTATCTTCATCTCTATAATTACGTCATTTTATCCTTGCTTTCCCTATGTTAAGGGATCTATTTGTTCCATGTGGAAAGGTCAATAGTTTTGAATCTTTTTATTACTATCGTTGTCTCTGTAATTACTCCATTTGATTCTTTATTTCCCTATGTTAAGGGATCTGTCTCTTCCATGTGGAAAAGTTGATAGTTTTGACTCTTTTAATTTCTATCGATGTCTCTGTAAATTACTTCATTTTATTCTTGATTACCCTATGCTAAGGGATATGTTTATTCTCTTAGGAAACATTGATATACATGACTCCTTTAAAAGCTATCGTCATCTCCTAGTTAGCCTCTGTAATTAGTCTATGTAATTAATAATTGTAATTACTTCATTTTATTCTTGATATAATGTAATCCAATATAATTTCCTCTTGATAATGTAATAGTTAATTTCGTGGTAACCTATGTTATTTGTATCTCGTTTTAAAATTCATAGTTTTTGAATCTTTTATATGGATATGAATTTGATGATAGGTCCCTTTTTCTTTTGAGGCAACCCATCAACCTTCTTTGAGCCTCCTTCTCCTCTCAGGCCGCGGACCAACTTACTCGCAAGGGGAAAAAAATGGAACTAATTCCAGGCTTGAGATAAGTTAGCGCTTTCTCTTTTTTGTTAATCTTTCTTTCCTTCCAATAATTTGAGGAGATAGTAATATTTTAGTTTTCCCCTTTGTAGGTTAAAAATAGTATAGTTTCTATTTTGAGAGGGGAGACTTTAATATAACTAAAAGTTACTCGAGTTCCATAAAAAACTGGCCTCTTACTGAGATCCTCTTTCACAAATCAAACGAGAGATTTGTGCTCACTTATGTTCTTCACGAAATCTATTATAGACAATCGATGTTGATTATTTATTATTTGGAAAGTTAACATAAGTTATCTAGGCATGTGTAACCCCATTTGTATTAATATTTTTACTTGGAAATAAATATACAAGACCTTGTTGTCATACATCAGTGTCCTATCAAACTACGTAATTGTAATTTGCAATATTGATCTCTAAGATATATTGATTCAGATAACCATTCTCATTAATATGTATATATGTGTGTGGGGGGGGAGGGGGGGGGAGACTTTTAATTCCCCTTTTTATTTACTCAATTATTATCGCATGAGTCTTTCCTCACTCGACTATGTTACGAGGAAAATATCCCTATGTCTAGGGGTAAAACACAATAGACAGAAATGAATGCAGAAATAAAATCTAATATCAAGTATGTTATATAAAAAAATATGCTAGCAAGACAAGATAAAAGTCCTACCTCGTCCAAACGTTCGATGAAGTCCATCGTTGAGCACTTGACTCAAATTAATACACCTGCAACTAGTTCTCAACAACCAAGAAACGCAAGAATATGGTGATAATATATAATGTTAGCACATTCCATAGCATAATCCAATATTCATAACAAATACACCATTGGAATAATAGTTCAAATATTCACAAGATATTAATTGGACAATAAAAGAGTATTTCTATTAAAATGTAATCAACAAAAGTGAATGAATTACAAGCTTCTGTGTCAGCACGGTTCGAAACTGAGAAACTAAGTTCCTTCAAATTAGGCCTCCACCACTTGAATCCTCCACCAAAGGAAATCTCAAATAAGAGAGACAATGAAGTTGTCAATCAAGAAGGAAAGATCTTGGGGGATGAGAAATGTGTTCAGATTTAAAGGACAAAAGGATGCAGACTCAATGTGAAGTGAGTAGTTTCTCCAGAGTAACTTTTCTCTTAAAGTTGAATTCTTCTCCTCCTTTCCATAGCTCGGATTTGGCCCATTTGTAGCCTTTAAGTGGAAATCAAGGATCAATTCAGAATGTTTCCAGTATATGGAAGGCAAAGAATCATAAATCTCATGATGTGACATGGAAACCCGACACCATTTTTTAATTTTGGGAAAATATCCTGATGTACATGGGCTGCAGTGGTGCAACCTATGTATATGCATGTTGTAATATAGGTAGGGCGTGTATATGTGGGAAAATCATGTTTTTAGCTCTGGGATTTGCAAAAGGGACTTCAAGTATGCATAGGGAAATAGAAAAGGCCCTATGTGCAAGTTTTCATAGGGTGAGGCAAATCTTGCTATAACAAATTAGCTCTAGATACAATATATAGGGAAGAAGTAAGAACTATACAGTTTGTATTGTATTTGATGCAATCTAATCATTTTGTTTCACATTTTTTTTCTTTCTTGAAGTAGTTAGCTTCAAGTAGAGAGATCTCCACAAGTAGGCTATTTAGCTTTAGTACCTACACAATTATCTATGTATATCCATTATGTAGCTTAAATACATATTTTATAGTAATTCAAATCCAACATGAAATACTAACAGATATCTAAGCAGTTCCAATCTATAGTCTACACAATTTTGTAAAATATATGTGGTTCTACAACTACATCCATATCAGTAAGTAAACAACTTATCTACATTTTTATAATCATGTAAATCAACCAATCTATTATGGCCATGATGCATTCCTATATATATCATTACTTACATGTATATATCAACCATTTAGTTCTTCAATAGAATGAAAAGTAAACAATTAAGATACATATCTGAAACAATTATGTTGGGAAAAAAAATGGAACAACCATGTTTCACCCAACCGTAGATACATAACAACCATGATTACTTGTCTTGATCACCCCCTAGCATGACCATGACTCCATAAGGTAAAATTGTGCATCACTCTTTAGCCATTGTCTCTCTGAACAGTTCAAAAAATCATTTGCCTAACACCATATGTTCTCATAACAATAAACATTTGTTTTCTTAACATACTAAGTAGCATCCTTCCTCCCACATATGTTGTACATATCTCATTTTTCCCATTGACTGGGCCTTTCCATTCCTTTCCCTCCTTGGGAAATTTGCAGCTTTACAAATCCTTGATTTTTAGGGGTTGTTAGTGACAGGACTCAACTTTTGACACTTGTAAAAGTCAGCTCTAAGTTAACTCAAACATGTTCCCACACATGGAGTCATAGTCAACTAGTTTTAACCTGATTGTTCCACCTGTTCTCCAACATTTAATTTATTAAAATGTTTGTCTCATATATTTGTCCATCAAAAGAGTATAGTTGTCAAGCCAAACTTTTTTCCAACGGTCATAAAAATAATAATTACATACTTCCACAATTTAAAAATTGCATTTCCTTAAATGGAAATTTATTTTTAGAACCACAACTTTGAAATAATTTATTTTAGAACCACTTTATCCACAAATAGTAAACTCTCCACTTATAGTTGCAACTAATTTATTTTTAATTATTTTCTTATTGAAACAACTTAACCCATGACTAACTCCTAGTTTCACCCACTTTAACTAGTCAACTTCTTCTAGGAGTTTCTATAATAATTTGACTTCTTTGACCTTCTAGATAACTCATGAGGGTTCTCCAACTTCACAAGGCCATAAATCTCTAACCGTGAGGAGTTATGTGATGTTCCACATATCACAAAAAATGGCATGACATGTACTATCCATCTAAAATGGTATTACCTACAAATATACTAATCTCAATACAATTATACATCAAACAAACTTGATTCCATTAACCATATTGTTGGGGCTACCGAAATTTGATACCAGACTTCTCCAAAGGTTGACATCAATCTACAATATCACTCTCCAAGGGTTGACATGAATGAAAACCAACAATCTAAACCAATTTTCCATCAACCTTAGCCAATTCTCTAACAATATCCCCCTTTGACATTGATGGAAACACTTAGTCAAGATAAAATCCATGTGCATACTCATCATAAATGTTTATCTCTCTCTCCCCATTTGACATCAATGGCAAAGGGTATCTCCCTTTGGGGTTTTTCCCCCTGAATGAACTCTCCTTGGTGATGCTTTCCCTATCTAAATTCCTTTGATCTTTCTCTATGTTTCTAAGACTCTAATTACTCTCTCTCCCTTCATCTGATTAATATATTCCCCGTTGACAAAGGGTATCACTTTGATGCAATATTGAAGTCATATATCTCATGCTTCCCTTATTACCATCACTCCCCCTAGAATCATGCACATGTGATCTCTCTCCAAGCATCTAACTCTCTATCCATGCATCTGAAAAATCTCTCCATATAGAATCATACATATGTTCTTACCTCTCTGTCTGAAAACTTCTATGAATGATATTTCTACCTATCTTCCTGCTTTTGTTTCTCTCCCTTGACTATTCTACAAGATGTCATGTACATGACTTGTAGGGATTCCTATACCTACTTCATTTAGGAGTTTTTTTTCATTGGTGTTTCCTTGTGTAATCAACTAACATATATGAAAATCATTCAAGAATAAGAATTCAAATATTCATGTGTCATTATCATCCATTATAATAATGTTCCTTTATCTCTCAACCATTCTCTAAACTAATCTATGAACCAGTCTATGAATCCATTCTCTCATCCACTGTCATATATCAGTGAAAAAATTCTAAGTGTTATTATAGATCCATCTTTGTCCATATTGTCCATGAATCTGCTGCTCAATTGTCCACAATGTTGACCCTTATGTCACTATACTATTATGAATTCTTCATTGTTGCAACCGATCATCAAATGTCAAATGTATGCACTAGTCTTCTCTATCTGTAATCCAAACTTTGCATATCTAGAACAACTTGTGTTGAAGATATATTTGTCTAAATGAAATCATAGGATTCTTCCTATGTGATTTTGTTAACTGATCAATATGTCATACTAAAATTTTGCTATCTGACTACTCTGATTCTGTCTACTCGAGATCTCTAAGATGATCGAAAGATGGTTCTATGATTTGTCTTAGCTACTGCATAGACTCCCATTGTCTAATATTCATATTACTTGGGAGTCTCCAAGTCGGATGGCTCAGAAAAATATTCGCTTGAATGCAGAGTCATCATCATCTTCGTCGATAGAATCAACATCTCTATGAACTCTGACTTCTTTCTCGGTGTCTATGAATTCATCTTGCACTATAGTTCATTAAACTACAATCTCTTAAATGTGTTGTTTATTCATGTGTCCTTCTTTTCTTTCATTTATTTTCCAAAACTTTATGTATCTGACATCTTCCTTATTCTTTGTAGATTTGTCTTTATTTATTGTTATTCCCAATACCTTCTCTTCTTATTGTTCTTTTATTTTCGAAATCTTGGTGTATCTAATATTCGTTTATTTCTTCATGTATGGCATTGTTATGTTTCTACATTTTCTGGAT
Organism: Picea glauca; assembly: GCA_000966675.3. Lineage (NCBI taxonomy): Eukaryota > Viridiplantae > Streptophyta > Pinopsida > Pinales > Pinaceae > Picea > Picea glauca. Next base: position 1,007,611 of record JZKD02S0014472.1, read on the forward strand.
ATATGACCATAGTTGTGGAATTTGTAGCATTCAATATTTTTTGGGGCCACATAAGCATTTCTTTCATAATCCCTGCAATATGCAACCTTATGTCCAAAGTTAGTACAATAAAAACAATGACCATAAAAGAAATTTACATACTTGAGAGTGAATGATCTTATTTTTAGTGTAGTCCTTTTGAATTCCTTCCTTGGTTGATTATGATTGAAGCTTCTTTGTGGTTTGAATGTGGAGGGTCTTATTGAACATGTATATTTATCAGTTTTATTAGATTATGGTTGACCAAGATTCCTTCCTTTGAGTACTTCTGCATAAATTTTGTTCTTTTCTTCATTCTTCTTTTTTGGAAACCTAGAATGCTTCTCTTCATTCTCTATTGTTGACGTGGATGTTTTTGTATATTCAATGTTATTGCTGAACTTGACCACTTTGAATCTTAGTGTGACAACTTCTTCTTCAAGATTCTCAACCTCTTCTTCATTCTTCATTATCTGAGACTTCATGACTTATTTTGTTCTCTTTCCTTCTTCAAGTTGGATTTTCAATGTAATTGTTTCTTCTTCGAGTCTTCTCCCTTCTTGACCAAACTCTTGCTCAATCTAGTTTAAGTCATCAGTTCTTTCCTTGAGATGATTTTTCAGTATCTTTTCTCACTTTTATGCTTCTTCCTTTTGTGCTTCTATGTTTGACTCTAAACATTGATTTTGATATTCTAGAGTTTCTTCAATTCTTCTGGCCTCTTTTGATCTTATTCGGAACCTTGAACACTTTTATTTTTCTCCATCAATTCTTTCTTAAGTTACTTTTCTTTTTCTCTTTCTTTCTTTAGTTCATCTAAATAACTGATCCATTATGCTTCATAATTGTCTCCTGTTTCAATTGGATTTTTTGTCTCATTACCTTCAAGGCATTCAATTTCAGTATGTCCTTGGTTTTCACAATTAAAGAAAAACAACACACTTATGTTGATTATGTACTCATCTTCTTATGAATCTGTCTAACATGATAAACATGTTTCCTCTTGATATGTGCCTACATATTATTTGACATTCTTTGGCTCTGTGATGGGTGAATAATAGATATATTATGTAACTTATCCCAAAGTTATTTAGTTGATGGGAATTTACCAACCTTTTCTCTTACTAGATCAGGTATTCCTTCCTAGATGAAATCCATTTCTATTTTTTTATTCTTCTTCAATTATGTCTTGGCTATAGTCTTTTCCTTCTTTGTAGCATTGTATCCTATGACAACTAAATATCAAATATCATATCCATGTTCCTCTAAAAATTTTCTCGTCCCCCTGCTCCACATCTCATACTTTAGACCATTATAACCATTAAACAATGGTACTCCATTGTTAGAATAATTCATGATCTCCTTCCAGTGCTTAAATTGTTTCCTGAAAGAACATGCTTTGATACCAATTATTGTATTACAGAGAGGGGATGAATCAATAATGAGAAATTTATACAACTTATTAATCATTTTAACCACAATGTATATTCCTTTAACTTATTCAACAATGTTCATGAGTTCATAATTAATATCTTATTTCATCATATAACATTAATATCCATCAATTCATAATAAACAATAATAAACACATCCACACAATGTAGAGTAATCAAATATTTTACGTGGAAACCCAATGCAGGAGAAAACCACATAATGCTTTTCTTATATTTCTTTAAGAATCACATTCAAGGAAGTACCAACTTCCAATTCTCTAGCTGCAACTGGAAGAAGTATTTGACCCCCTATTTTCAGGCTATAACCTGAGGGAATTTCCAACTCCACAATTCTCTGGGTACAACTCGAAGGAGGCTACAACCCCCTATGTTTTCCAGCTACAATCTCCTTTCCTTACCCCATACTACCGCCCTGAAATATAAGTGTCAAATGATGAAATAAATGCCACATTTTCACTATGAGATATGCCACTATAAACATGTATGAACTTGTACCAACAACTTGTAACCAACCTGTGCCATTGACCTATAACCAACATGTATCTGAACTCATCCTATACCAAAAAAATCCAACATGTATGTGACCTACCTATTATGTGTATCACATATGTACGTGCAATTTATATACTGCATCCTGTGTATGTACTTGACCTGTCCATACTACACCCGTGTATTCCCTCTGAAACTAGGGTTTTAACCTTCATGAATAACTTTGACCCTTTGATGTACTTGCCACATCAACCTGCAACTTGTCCCAATCTATACCAATCAACCATGTACATCAATCACTCACACAACTTGTACCATCATAAGTGCATCAACTATGCACAACACAATACCTCATAACCATCACCAAGACCAAGATGTGATTTTACTAATATATCAAGATATCTATTCCACATCGTCCATATACCATGTGTCAATAATACTACTAGTAAGTTCCTCTAAGTATGTACCAATCATGTGTCACCAATACTTCTAGCAATTTCCTCTAACAATACACCACACATGTACCAATCATGTGTCACCAATACTACTAGCAAGTGCCTCTAACAATGCACCACACATGTACCAATCATGTATGAACAACTCAAACTATGACTCATCAAGATGTACCGACATCACCATACCATAGACCTCATGTATGTTCCAACTCATCAAATATATGTTCCAACATGTATCTCAACCATATAACAAAGAAATATACCAATATAACCAAAGTAATTCCTCTATCAATACATCACACAATCCATGATCAAAATACCATAAACCCTTACATCAAACCATGTGTCAAAACCTCATTGTTATGTAGCCTCAACTATGTAGCAATAATATATCAAGACCACTAAATAAAACCTCTCACAATGTACCATAATATATACCAATAACACTCACACATGTCTCATCCATGTACTACAACATATCTGCCTCAAAATCACCAACAACTTCACTAACACATCACAACCAAAAACCCTCAACCATGCACCAAGAAATAAAAAATATGTCTCAACACTTGAACCAACAAGATGAACTAATTAATAATACCAACATACCAGTGTTGTATTTATGTAGATCTATCCCATACCATAAGTTCCATACAACCAACACCCTTTCTAGGGAAAAACCTCAAACTCCCATAACCATATTTCATGGACACAATAATATCAAACTACACATAAGAATATGACATACCTTTTGAATTTCTAGATAGATATGTTGTACCTAATCATTGTAGACCTTCTTGGGAGCTTTCTTTCAGACTCTCAGAACCTAGAACAATCAACAACTCAAGATTTCATGGCTTTTCCCACATGTATGGGCCCTATTATACTTCCCTCCCACATACGTATGCACCCTTCACCATTGCATCTCACGTACACCTCAAAAACTAGGGGTTTTTTTTTCTGTCTTTCTACAATTCCAAAACTTTCATCTTCAACCCTTTGTGCTACCTCAGACTTCGTAACTTCAAATCTATCAATGAGTACTTGCAATAAACCTTACACAATAATATATATTCAATGTGCTCAATAGGTGATAATAGAAGAGCCTTGCTCTCTTATTTATACTTCCATGTAGCTTCCTCAAGGGGTTACCTTCTAACCAACTTAACCCAACTTCCTTATTTTAGGGCTAACCCACTTCTAACTACTTGTTCACTTATGACCACTTTATCAAAAAATAGTAAACTCTCCACTTATTATTGCAACTAATTTATTTTTAATTTTTTTCTTATTTCTCAATTTAACCTATGATTAACTCCTAGTTTAACCGACTTTGACAACTCAACTTCTTCTAGGAGTTTCTAGAATAATTTGACTTCTTTGGCGTTCTAGATAACTCATGAGGGTTCTCCAACTTCATAAGGCCATAACTCTCTAACCTTTAGGAGTTATGTGATGTTCCACATATCACCAAAACTTTCATGACATGTACTATCCATGTAGAATGGTCTTTCCTACAAATATACTAATATTCATACAATTATATATCAAAAAAACTTGATTCCCTTAACCATACTATTAGGGCTACCAAAATTATCCAAGGGTTAACAACAATCTCTAATGGATGACATCAATATACAATATCAATCTCCAAGGGTTGACATCAATTGCAACCAATCCAATTGTCCATCAACCTGTTGATGTCATAATTGAAATTTCCAGAAACCAACAACTTGACCTCCAGTGGGGATAGTCGGGAAGACACAGGATTATCACCTTGGATTTAGATCCCCAACAAGAAAACACATTAGACCCTAGGCTAAGTGTCCTATAACCTAAAGCCCAAGCATGAATTCCTTTCATTTTGTTCTTTTCAATATTAAACTTTATGTGTTTTATGTTTTTTATGTTTTTTATGATTTTTTAAACTTTTATAATGTTTATTGTGTTTTGTAAATAAAGTCAAAAAGAGTTGTTAAAAAAGAAAAAATTAAAAAAAAAAACAAAAGTTAAAAAAAAAAGTTAAAGTTAACATGTGTGTATTAATTGTTACATAACAAAGTTAATGAATGAGTAAAAGAAAACAAAAGTGTTAATATTTAACCAACTAATCAAAAGAAAATAAATAAAGTTAAAAATTGAAACTGACTTAATTGTTATATTAACAAGTTAGGTTTGTAAATGAATAATACACAAATATTATTAAACACAAATAATAAATTTAAAAATAAAAGAAAATGATTGTATAATGAATAAAAGGAAAATAATATTTACTAATGGTGATTTGTCCATTTGTTTGTCTTTAATATATTGTTGTTTAAAAAAACAATAAACACACAAAGTTTGTAATCTTAATTAAAGAAAAGAATGTAACGGGCCTCCTCGTTACGACCACAACCTCTTATAACAAGTGCATTTTTTTTTCTTGTGTGTGTGTGCGCGTCTGTACAAGGATAATAAATACAGTCAACTCTACATCGCCATACGACGATGAACATGATGCATGCAATGTGACGACAACATAAAGATCTAAGACGCATATAAACCTCTGCAATCAATGAACGACAATCAACTGACAAATAAAATGACTGAGTACCCATTCATCCTACCCCGCAATGGTTAGGACCTCCAAGACACATAAGCAACGCTCAAGCCCAGGTTCCCATCGATTTTAACCATTTAAGGTCTCAGGGCTGGCGACTGTTCTGAGGAACATGGAGGTGTCTACATCCCACCCGACACAAGCAGACCAAATCCTCCTAAGCTAAAGACAAGACAACCTTCAGCATCGTAATTAACCTAGTTATCTCATTAGGGAAAATTCAAGGGGATCGATGTTAACTCTTAAATTACTCACTACCATTACCGTTTTGCATTGGGAGTGTATTTTTAATCAATTACAAGATATCGACAATTATTACAACAAGTAAGGCATTTAATAAGACAATGATACAACCTATGTTATAACAACGAACAAGGTCATTTACATTAAGGAAAAAGCATTTGTGAGACACTATTAACTCCTTAACTCATTAAGAAGCTACTAATCTCCCTTTTTACCAATTTAATGAGAAATAAAATTCCAAAAGTAAATCTAGTCACAATCCTTTTTATATTATTATAAAAAAAACATCCCAAGGGTCTTGAACATTCCCCTCTTCTCAATAACGGGTTAATTTAAGGAAACCAATTTACATGATGCTTGTAAGTTGCCAAAGATAAATCTAAGGGAATCTCTATAACACCATTCCTTATTTTAAGGTTAGCATCCAGGTAGGCCTTAATTTCTTAGTGCACAAAATCAGATTTTTTTAAATAAAACAATAAGATGCAAGTGTAGAAGGATTAAATGAAGGAGAATAACAATTTCTTCTCACCCACTCTCCCTCTATAAGTCCAATTTTTACAATTTTAGATCTGACCATAAATAAAACTAAATCCCCATTACATTAAAACACTACCCCATCATGTTAAACCATATCCAATGCGTATTAGACCTAGATCCAAAAAGTATTGAACAATACCCAATTTATATTAAACGAGGTTCAAATTAAATTAGAACAAGACCCATTACGAAAATAAACACTAAACGGTTATGAAAACATTACATAATTACGTTAACCAAACCCGCTAACAATTATATAAAAACAAAATCTTCTTATTCCAATTAGAAACTTAACTGGAATTTAAATGAAAGGGGCAAGGAACTGAATTAAGTTAACAGAGAACATTCAGCTATTAAAATGAATAATCAAGCTTCAAGAGTCCAACAAAAATTGCAAATTACAATTAAGGAATTAATTAACATGATCCTTATCCACAATTACTTTTATCCATTTAATTGATCGCCGAATAACTCTGCACCTTACCAGTCAGCAATGTCCACCTGCAACAGTCATAAAATCATAGTGCACAACCAATATCAATATAATTCCTGACACGCGTTCTCATATGAAATCCTTTAGAGGCTGTCACCATCGATCAGCCGTCTGGACCTCAAGGAAATCAACGCCTCCAAGGTGCAAGTCACCTGTCTTTAATTAAATCGCCAAGATTTGGGGGTAGTGATGGAAAAACGTTGTTTTTAAAAAAAAGGGTAAAAGGCTGACGGTTACACTCAACCCAACACAACACCTATCAACAACAGGAAGGTGGTTCTGTCCAAGATGCCACCCCATAGGTTGTGGTTCGGCTCTGGGGTAGGTGAGAGATTCAGGCGCTATCAATCTGCAGGAGGGGGGTTTGATGCCATCCCAGTAATATCGCCTCTATCACCAAGCCAGCGTGCAACCACGGCGGCCATGACGACGAGAATTCCGGGAAGGGAAATAGAAACAATAGCAATGAGAAATCTGTTGTTGGTAATTATGGTCAAAGGAAATAACCCACTCGGAAAGAGCAGAAGGGACGCCGAACGCGTACCAGAAGGACTGCCCCCGCGCACAGCTGGAGCTTAGGTTTTAAAAAAATTTAAAGCGGTCATGAATAGCTCTAAGCATCCCAGGGAACGGAAGTCGTGAACCAGCAACTCGCGTGGTAATCCCCGACCGTGTAAAGCATGCCACTTCCACCGTTGAACTGTAAGGATCGGTTCAACTCAGGACTACGTCAAACTTTAGGAGGAGTTCGAGGCAGTGGCCAAGGGGAGCAACTGTCGTTTGTGGGAAGAGGTATCGCACCACGACCCACTATAGAGCCTCCCAACTGACGTCCAAATAAGAGCAAACAAAAAGACAGTGTGTAGTCCCCGCCCAAGTTCAACGCGTGGTGAAGGGTCTAGCTGGTAAGAAGGCCAAGAGGTCGCTCGGTAGAAGGGTGAATAGGAGTTGTCTTAAGAGATCAACGTAGACAGAGGCATGCAAGCAAGGAGATCGGAGAGTGAGGGAACGCGGAAATGTTAACACTGTAACACACCGAAGGCATGACCCAGAGGGCACGTGGGCAAGGGTTTACTAAAACGCCTGTGTAACCTAAGCTACCCGGTGACGGGATCTGAACAGGAAGGCATCCCAAGAGCTAACAATCAATGCTCGAACATAGGCCGAGAAAGGGAAGATTTCCCAAGGCTGAAGATGCCGGTTAGGACGCGTTGAACTCAGTCTGAGAGGTCCCAAGCTTCATCGCGGAGGGTCTTAGGTTTAGGTGCTGGTTAAGTGAAAAGGTAACCCAAAAATGGGATTAAGGATGACCCTGTCCCAAACCAACAACGATGCTAAAATGCAGCTAAAATATCAACTGATAATGCAGATGAATACAATTGACGACACCACAAATGAATTTAAATTTTCCGCCTAGAAGGGTAAATTGTAGACTGACCCATGCTAATATTGCAATCCATTAGGAGGGTAAATCACTGATTGCAACTCGGTAAGGCTCAAGGATAAACAGAAACGGAGAGGGTAACAATGGGTTTTTGAGAGGAATGGCAAAAAGATAAAAGAAATATTACGTCCGGCTCTGATAGTGTACAGAAATATAGTCATTTACCTATAAATTATTATAAAGTTCTTCACTAGATTAACAGATGTAATTCATACCAACGGAACCCATTGAATATCAAATTTTACATGACTGGCAACAAGTAATACGGTGTCGCATGAGAAACTTTAAATAACAAAGTCGTTACAGAAATATTAAAAACACAACAATCCGTCGGAGTAAGAAAATAAAGAACAACCATTCAACCCAACGATAACCAACATCTATTTAAATTAAACATTCATCCATCTAGATTACCATTACACAAGAAGATCTAATCATAACCTAATGCATTCTACTCTACAAATCAAAGAGCGTACCATTGCCCTTTTCCTGCTCTGAGTGTCATCCACGCACTCTGTACCGCTCCCGCTCGCCGACCGTCGAGACCTCACTGGTACCTCCCAGCCAATCGCTAGGGGTAATTTTCTTCCCCCTTAGCCCCCCGATCCGCAAAGGGGCCACACACTATCCAGATGGTACGTCTAGCTTCCCAGCTCGCCTCGAAAGGCCGAGCTACCACTCCTATATGAGCTGGAAAATCCCAACTCTCCACAAGTAATGAGTCAAGTCACAAATCTGGCAGCGTAACATTATGCTAACAACCAATCCCCTTCTTCCTGATATTCCCTTTCTTTTATAGAGTTTTAGAACCTCCAACTTTCCCTAGATCACATTTAAATTTAGTTTTAATAAAAATATTCTAAATATTCTCCTTCGCACAAGTGTCGTCCATCCCCCTCTTTCCTCCAATAATTATTTTCTTTAAATTTATTAATTGTCTCATTTCCCTCACCGACCTAGAGTTGCTCCTAAATTTACTCCTAGGTGTTCCTAGATTCCCTTACGGGTTTAAATACTTTCCCTAAAATGACGTTGCTAATTTAGTTCATTTTAGAAGGTTCTTAATTGCATATTCCTTACCATGTTGACCTCGCTTTTTACTATAATTTTCCTTCTTTCCTTTATTATGTTTCCTCCAATTCTTAGTTTCCTAATTTTTATTTTTCCCTTCTTTCCCCTTTTTAACAAAGCCAAAATGGCAGTTGCGCTATTTAATCTTTTCCTTTTATTATTAATTTAATATATGTTTATACTTTCACAAGTTAAGAATTAATTTCTTCTTTGCAATATTTAAATCCACTAGTTTTAATTAAATTCTTACTCTCTTCATTTACCCCAAGAATTTTATGAAGACTAAACTATTACTTAAGTGGGTTTTGGTTTAAATTTTTATTTTTATTTTTATAGGGTCTTTTTCTTAAGGTTAAACAAAATTTTACCCTAGAGAAGTTTTAGACTTAGATTTAGATTTTGAACGGGGCGACAATTATTTAGGGAAGTTGTTTAAGAATTTCTTAAAGTGTTAAAAGTCTTAGGGCCATCTAGGTTTGTTCCTTCATCAACATCAATGTGATGTTCCATTCAGGATGCACCACGTGCTCCAAGGGTGCCACTCGCCTCGTTCGTTTCTTTTGCGCGACGTGCCCTTCAGGATGCACCACGTGCTCCAAGGGTGCCACTCTCCTTGTTCGTTTCTTTTGCGCGACGTGCCCTTCAGGATGCACCACGTGCTCCAAGGCTACCACTCACCAACTTGACTGATTGGTAGACATCAATAACCCCTGGAGTCAACACTCTACCAAGTGAACTTGTGGGAGACTAAGGGTTTCTAAGGAATAAGGCCCCCGCCTTATTGCGCGCCCCTTAGAATCATCGTGAGCGACTGTCGCAGTCTACCCTCATGGCATCGTGGATCCTCTCTAACTAGGTAATCGTTAACCTACAGTTCGAGCCACGGTGGGAGTGCTAGTAGGATGTGGCAGGGCTTCTATCCACACCTCTCCCTCAACCTCTCTGGAAATCGTGCGTGGCCCCTTTACTCCATATGTGAGTCTGGTCGGCAAGCTATCATCAACCTGCATCATCAAAAATTGGGTCAGAACATGTCCACATCATATCATCAATCAATGAAATATCATATTAAATAAATCAACCCAAATAACACACTCCCTGACTCAATCCAAAGTCCAAGGGATTGCATCGATGCCTCTGCATCCTCAAGGTCCAAAACCTTGCACACTCAATAAAACTGAGTCAATAGCACCTGTCTATGTCCAAGCAATAAAACATCATGTCATCTATCATAACGCATCATAATCAAGGACAAGAGTTTTAATATCATAATAGTCCAGATCACTTGCAAGCAAGTGTCCTCAAAGAATAAGTTTTCTCAGTGCGCCAGAGCGGGATGTTACAAAGAATGTACACTTGTGTGATGTGAAATTTGAAATATTTTATTTTATTTTATTTTTCTTTAAAAACCTATGTGAAATAACAAGATCCTCACTGAATGTAACTATTGAAGATGATTTCTTCACTCATATGAGAATAGATAAGTACAAAAATATTAGCAATGAATATAGACATGCTTAAACAATGATCAATAAGGCTTCAAGGTATTCATGTGTACATGATAAAAATTGGTCATCCATGAGAACATAGACAAATTGCAATAACTCAGGCAATAATTCAGGCAATGGTGTACAATCCCTAACAACTAGAGTGCTTGGTTATACAACCTACTCTGACACAACATATATTGTGGCATCCTAAGTGGATGCCACAGCCTGGTTAGAAACAAGATGATTGTTGGGTCGTGTGTGGATGCAACCTCTATGGATGCATTGGGTGGAAACTGTGGTGGGAACATGTGGTGTATGGGTGCATCCACTATGGATGGATGAGATGGAAAATGTGGTGGGGATGTGTGGCATACATGTGCATCGGTTTTGGATGGGTGCAATGGAAAAGGTGGTGGGGGTGGGTGATGTAGAAGTGAATCCATAGTGGATCGATGAGATGGGAAAGATGTTGGGGGTGGGTGGAGATAAACCCCCATGGTTTTTACAATGGATGGTAAAACTCTTGGGGTGGAAAGAAGTATCCCAAGAGCTGTGGCAGGATGACAAATGACTAGACTATCCCTATAGCTAGGGAAAAACAATGGGTGGAATGTTTGTAGTGGTGGTGAATGAAAGGGTGGTGGCAGAAGTGATTGAGCAATGGATGAAGCAACCTTCATACATATTCATAATATTTTTATTATTACCAACATGTAAAATTAAACCGAAACAATATAATGCATTTCACATTTAAATAATATTTAACTCAACACATGATACCTATGAAGGGGGTGGTTTGTCCATCCCAGATGGACATGGTCCATCACCATATGGTATCACAACCTATAGAAACATAAGAACATTATATTTTAGGATGCCAGAGAATAAACAAATCATTTTGGTGAATTTATCAAAGGTGACACATACTTATGTATGTAGTACACCAAATGGGCAGGCTGCCACTATTATTGCATCAGTGGTGGAAATTGGCACTGATGCATATACCAATGTAGAGGATATGTTATTGGATCATAGCAACTCTAAAACTTCATATAATAATATATGGAAATAAACACATAGTAATATATAGATATAGATATAGATATAGATATAGATATAGATATATATATATATATATATATACAGTTTCAATTTTTTATGATGCCGATGATTTGTACATGATGATGTCTGTGATGTGTTTTAATTTACATGTAATGTACAATTTTTCTTTCCTTGAATCTTATCTGTGGTTAAAGATACCGATCTGTGATATAATTAGCTAACGAATCTGAAACACTATTAAGTTCCCTTGGAATGTGTCTATATTCAATGTAATCGAACATTAGTTCAAGACGACGAACTTGCAAGTGTAGACGTAG
>JZKD02S0014472.1:1044376-1059647 GCA_000966675.3 Picea glauca
ACATTCAGCGATGAGATTTTCTTCTCCAGTTAAGAATAAGTCATCCACATATAGCAGTAAGATTACTGGCTCATTATTCATAATTTTGAAGTAGAGATTTGAGTCTGCTTTACTCATAGTAAAGCCTAAGCTCGTCAAGAAACTGTTTATACAGCCATACCAAGCACTAGGATCTTTCTTCAATCCGTATAAGTCTTTCTTCAATCTCCAGACATGAAACTTTCTGTCTTCAACCTCAAATCCTTGAGGTTGCTCTATATACACTTCCTCTTCGATAACACCATTTAGGAAATCTATCTTCACGTCCATCTGGTGCAGCTTCCACTTCATCTTAGTTGCAAGAGCTATGATGGTTCTGATCGACGTGTATCTGGCCACAGGAGCGAATGTATCTTCATAGTCAATGCCTTCCTTCTGGGAAAAGCCACGAGCAACAAATCTTTCTTTATACTTCTCAATACTTCCATCAACAACATGTTTTATTTTGAAGAGCCATCTGTAGGATACCACATCTTTATTCTTCAATCTAGGAACTATTTCCCATACTTCGTTCTTCATTATGGATTGGTATTCCTCTATCATGGCATCTGCCCATTCTTTTCTCTGAATGGATTCTTCAAAGCAGGTAGGCTCCTCTTCTAGGAGATCACACATCAAAGCCATATAACTGGAGAATGGATTTGGTCTGTTTACCTGTCTCGTGGTTCTTTGGGGAACACCATACTTCTCTCCATCTTGAATAATCTCTCTAGCCCAAGCTGGCTTTCTTTTATGGAGGATCGTAATCTGAGGAGGTTCTTTCTCTTCTACTATATCATGGTCTTCTAGAAGTTCCTCCTCAATGGAACTTATGACTTGCCTCACTGGTTCTATAGCTCTTTGAACCTCCCTCATTGCAGTATTGGGGATTACGGGTTCCTCTTCATATGCCTCTTCAAGATGGCATAGTTTAGATTTCTTGAGTGTTGCATCTTCATCAAAGGTCACATCCCTGCTGATCTCAATGTGATGTTGACCTGGTATATAGATTCTGAAGGCCTTGGAGACCTCACAGTATCCCACAAATATTCCCTTCTTTCCTGAAGGGTCCATATTGTTTCTCTTTTCTTTAGGTATATGAATAAACACTGGACAACCAAGTATTTTGAAATGGCTTACCTCTGGCTTCTTTCTGGTGAACATCTCTTCCTGTGTCTTGAGCCCAAGTGCACTATGGGATAATCAGTTATGCACATAAACAACTACCATTGATGCTTCTACCCATAAGCACATAGGAAGATCTTGATCATGGATCATACTCTTCACAGCTTCCAGTATGGTTCTGTTCTTCTGTTCAGCTACACAGTTTTGTTAGGGATTATAGGGAGTAGTGAGTTCCCTCTTGATCCAAACATCTTTGCAGAAGTTCACAAACTCTTTTGAGGTATATTCTCCTCCATTATCTGACCTGAGTATCTTGATCTTTCTTTCAAAAAGGTTCTCTATCAAGGCTTTGAATTCCTTGAACGTACTGAACACTTCATCTTTAGTCTTCAAGAAATATATCTAGGTTTTACGAGAGTAATCATCAATGAATGATACATAATATACATACCCACTAATGGAGGATGATGGCATTGGGAAACATACATCTGAATGGATGAGTTCTAGGACTCCTTCTATCTTGTTGTCCCTCTTCAGAAACGGGGTCTTGATATTCTTCCCTTGTGCACATCTATTGCATACACCTTTATGGTCACCTTTGAGTTATGGTAAACCTGTGACCACTTTGCATATGTATGGTAGCGCCTTGTAGTTGATGTTGGCTAATCTTCTATGCCAAAGTTCACATGAGTTTTCAATGGCGTGGGTCATAGCAGCCTCTGAGTGACCCTTTAATTTATACAAGCCATTTTCTTCATTACCAATGATGATTGCTTCATTTAAGGTTTCTCCCTTAACCCACATAAGAACTTCTCCATCTATAAAGTCAACTCTGAAGCCTTTCTTGTCTAAGGATAAAATGGAGAGTAGGTTCTTCTTCAAGCCTGGTACATCTAGTATGTCGTACATTTTTAGTGAATTCCCTGAATTCAGTTTATGGTTTGATTCTCCCACTCCCTTAATGGGATATTGGTAATCATCTCCAAGTGTCACTTTTTGAGAAAAATTCTTCTCTGAGATACAAGAGAGAATATTTCTTTGTCCCTTCATGTGCTTGGATGCACCACTATCAATGAGCCAAGTTCCCTATCCATGTGTTAGAGATCCTAAGAGGGCCGAGATCAACACATGGTTTTTTATCTCCTCTCTTATCATCTTTGCGGGTGGCTCTTCATCTTCGACTACATGGGAATGGAGCCTCTTATGTTTTCTCTTGTATTCTTCTCATTTGGTAGGAAAAAACTTCGCAATGTGTCCCATATTGTCACAATGATAGCATTGTACAGATGAGTAGTCTCTTTCCTTTCGTTGTCCTCTCTTATGAAATCTCCTTGGATGAGATTATTTATGATTGAATTTATTTGATTGTTGAGGCTCTTTATGAGTCTCCTTATGGAAGTAGGGTTTCTTCCTTCCTCCTCTGGTGTGAGTAGCTAGGGCTTGATCGTCATCCCTTTCTAGTAACGCTTCTTGATTCGTTACTCTTGTTTCTTCTTGGATGCATTATTCCCATAGACTGTCAAACTTTAGTTTCTCCTTTCTAGCACATATCGTCTGGATGAAAGCATCCCAAGGTCTTCTGAGACCATTTAGGGCCGTCATTATGAGTTCGTATTCGTCTATGGTATCTCCAATAGCTTCTAATTGTTCTTTGAATTATGAGATTCTGGAGAAGTATTCTTGAATCATTTCTCCTTTCTGCATCCTTGTATTCTTCAGTTGAGTTCTAAGATTCATCTTCTGGTTTATGTTCTTTCCTTCATATAGTCTAGTCAAGGCATCAAACATCTCTTTTAGAGTCTTCTTGGATGACACATAAGGAATCATGTGGTCTTTGATTGAATCTGTAATGATTCTTTTGGCCCTTATTGTGTCCTTTTGATGCTTTGCCTTTTCTGCAGCATCATCGGGTTCCAGTACTTCGTCTTTGACGAATCTTTCTAGGTCATTCTCTTCAAGAATGAGGCCAATCCTATACTTCCAGGAACGGAAGTTTTCCACTCCTTCTAACTTGTCAAGAAGCTTAATGCTTGCATACATCTTTACCTGGAGCTAGGAAAATGACTGAAAATGAAAGTGCTCAAAATAAAAAATCGAGCTTACCAAGAGGTGTGCATGGCTGAGGCAAGTAGCCTGGTATGTTTAGATCTGAGAAAATCCAACTTTTTCTCCTCCAAATCTGATCTGTTGATTTCTAGACTGGTGCTTCTAGTTTTTTGGTGCATCTGGTACTCTCGTACTTCTGGTACACTGGTTTTCTGGTACTTCTCGTACTTTGTGAAACTAGGGTTTCACTTTATGGGAGATCCAACCATTGAAAAGGTGCGCTGAGAGTGAAAAACTAATCCTTAGGGGAGGGCACACTTTTCTAGATGGTTTCGGGGCTAAAAAGATTCACCAACAAAAAGCGCTAATTTCCATTTATGGTAACAGTGACGTTTTTCACTTGTGAAAGATGCTTCCTTCAACTTGGCTCTGATACCATATTAATTTGTAAGCCATTATTATAGATGTTTTCATTTCATTAGATAACAATAGCATAATCCAAGATCACTAAGAAATACACAATCACAAGAGACACAACATTTATCCTGGGAAACCCTCTAGGGGAAGAAAACCTAGCAAAACTTCCTTAATATAGATAACCAATACAATGCCAAGAGATCTCTTATGCTAATATAGAAATTCCTCTCCCAGATATGCGACACTCTCTCTCCTTCTTCTCTGGTAGCAGACCTGAACTTGTCTCTTAGAATGAGCAAGTGAGTTGTGTCTAACTGAGGTGCCAACCTCCTTTATTTATACAAGTCTGGCATGTGTGAAGTGTCCCTTCATTGGCAGGGCCGACTTCTCAAACTGGGTGGGTATACCCACCTTTATTATATTTCTGGATCTCTTTAATATCTGTTGGGGATGACTTCTTATTCTTCCTATTACAATTGTCTTTTAACCAATCTGCAAAAGGGGAATTGGGCCTATTATCATAACCGACATGATTTATCCACAATGGGGATAGATCCAATGAATAATATATAAATAATAATAAGAATACTCTTTGCAGTTACATTATTTCAACAATTGAAGGTCCAACTCCTCTACCAATGTCACCTATAGGAACCTCTCGCCAATATAGTTCTACCAAATTTCCATGTTCCACGAGGCTCCATGTCAAGGTTGATATTCATAACTATGTCTTCATGATGCCTTATATGATGGGAGGATGTTGAGGAGGGGCATTAGGCCTTCTATAAGGAGTAGAATTACCTAGAATGGGGTCACTCCTAGCATTCTCTTTATTTTGTGCAGAACCATGACCCACCCCCTCGAATTCACCAATGTCAAAGTAGTTGACATGGTGATCCAACATAAACTTTCACCATAATTTCCTAAGAAATTATAGGGGCACCCCCTGTTATTTCAAGGAGGTTTGTCAAACACCATAAACCCCATGTCCATCAAATTATCCTTAAATTGTTGGTGGATGCACTAATCCATAAAAATACATCTCTTAATGACTTGTGGTTGTCATCTGATTCTGGGGTCAATGAACAGTGACATCAATTCTTGTTTTGTGATGTTAAAGTCTCTTACTTTTCTTTTATCCATGCGAGTCGTGTAATACTCAAACATCTTATTTCTGTAATAAACAATATTGGTTAATTTCCCTTGGGAACATGCAATGGATGAAACAATCACATCCAAGGAAGTGGGCAATGATAATCGATTGGACTCTCTAGTACTCCTTAAGTTTTAGGTTCTAAATATAACGAAGCAATTCGTACCTTTTTTGTGTGTGGAACATCATGTAGATCAAAGAATTGCTCCATCTGAAGTATCCATGTGATTGGATCCTGATTCCTTTCCATCAAACTTCCTCATATCGATATTAGGAAAGTGGTTGGTCTTCAACCCAAATTTGGAGTTTTTCTAGTATTGATTCATATTCCTTGTGTCCTCATCATGAATTTCATGGGATACATTTTCACTTCCAGGTGGCCTCTCTATTAGGAAATTTTTCAATCCTTCCATGATATCCCCTTTTAAACCATCCATCTTAGTATCCATTATTGCCTCCAATTTAGATTCACTTGAATCCATAATCCCTTGTAGTTCATATTTTGTTAATGTCTTCTTTTGTAAATCATTTATGTCCCTACACATATCTTCACCTTCATCAAGAGTCCAAGTAGGACTGTCTGAAGGATTATTTGGTGTATAAGTTCCCTTTTTTGGTGGCATGTTGGCCAAGTATCACTTTTAAACCTTGATTTCGAGGTGGTTTTTCTAGACGATCTTTATTCTGTTGTATATAAAAAATTGTGGCCCTTCTAGGTCTGAAAATTTCATTTTGTATTTATGTGATACGACTTCTCTACAATGCCACGTATCTTATCAAAATTGGATGTGCCAACTGGAAGTTATGGTAACTTCCCCACACCATGCTGATTTTTTTCTCTTCGAGGAGAGCGTAATTGTAAAGTGTGCCAAGAGAACAATATATGATATTTGACTCTGAAACTTGCACCAAAAATACTATAGAATATCCATTGTCCAATGCAGGTCATCTCACTTAATTTTGATACTTACTGAAGAAGATATCATTGTTTTACCTGGAACACCTATTTGAGACTAGTTAATATGACTAGTTAGCTATCGTGTCTTACACAAGGTGTGTCTACAAAATTAAGATGATCCAAAAGCTAAAATTTGTATCATAGCTACCTTGGCAATTTCTTTGAATAGTCTCCGAGTTTAAGGGTCTGAAATGTCATAGAAAAAAAATTATAGTGAAAATTTTGCAATGACTAAATCTAGGATGATTCTAGAACCCTATATTACACAGACTATATCTCCAAAAATATAATTCCTCGGGATCTTAAATTTTAACCCCAAATACCTCGATTCGTCTACTAAATACAATCCAAGTATTTCTATCTGAAACGTCATAGAATTTTTTTTATATCGAAAATGAAAAGGCACGTCTCATATGCACTAGTGAAAACCCAAGACCTTAAGCTCTGATACCAAATTTTAAGAACCAAATATCAAAATATCATAAAAAAACGTAGAATAAGTACTCAATGCCTTGACAAAGAGATAATTTCAGATAATAAGTCTCTTCAAAGGGGAAACCTCCTTATACACCACATAAATTTACAAGTACTAGATGATTCCAAATGAAAAGGCCTCCTTCGTATATATATGAGACTAGGAGGTACAATTACAACTAATGGAACCAAGTCGACATAATTAAAATAAAAATACTAATGTAATATGCCCCAATTTAGGGGTAATGTTCCACTATTTAGGGCTTAACATATATCATGATGAAGAACATAAATATGGTCAAGATGCTAATCTCCTCCATGAAACTCGCACATTCATTATCCTCCATCGACCCATAACACATATGCCCACAAATCAAGAATCTATGAGGATCACATCAATGCCTACTCTATCCATGTTCCCTCTCCAAATTGCACTCTACTATATGGATTGGAGGTTCAACCCCTCTACCAATTGCACCCATAGACACCTCTTGCCGAGATAGTGCTACAAAATTTCAATGTTTCATCATGCTCCAAGTCAAGGTCGATATTGATAACTATGTCTACATGATTCCTATTGTGATGGGGGGATGTTGAGTAGGGGGGTTCGGATTTCTCATAGGAGGAGGAGTACCTAACATGGGGTCACTCCTAGAATTATGTTTTTTTTGTGTAGACCCACAACCCACCCCGTGGAATTCACCAATGTCAAAGTAGTTGACATAATGATCCAACATAAACTTTTCCCACAATTTTCTAAGGAAATATAGGGGGACCCCCCTGTTATTGCAGGGAGGTTTTCCAAACACCATAAACCACATGTCCATCAAATTATCCTTAAATTGTTTGTGGATGCACCAATCCATAAAAATACATCTCTTTGTGACTTGTGGTTGTCTTTTGATTATAGGATCAATGAACAGTGACATCAATTATTGTTTTGTGATGTTCAAGTCTCTCACTTGGTTTTTATCCATGTGAGTCTTGTAATACTCAAACATCCTATCCTTATAATAAACAATATTGGTTTATTTCCGTTGGGCACTTGCAATGGATGACACAATTGCATCCAAGAAAGTGGCCAATGATAATCATCTAGGCTCTCTAGCACTCGTTAAGTGTTGGACAATTGATCTAAACAACATCAACCCTTGATCAATCTTCATGTTTACGTTTGTTGGTTGTGGGTTCATATTTTGTGTGCCTTCCTGAGGTTGTGTCATGTTTTGGTTGTCTCCAACTTGAATGTTAAATGTGAGTGCTATAATTTAATAATGGAATTTATGTAATTTAGGTTGATTTTTTAAATTAATTTTGAAAACTACAAAAAACATGAAATTAATATAGTTTAGGACATGAAAAGAACAAGAAAATAAATGTGAATAAATACTTGGATTCCCTTTGATATGGAATTAGGATTCTTTAGACACTTTGTGAGAAATATCAAATCATTTAATTGATTCAATGCTTTCAGAAACGTGTGACGCAGTGGTGGAATGGGACTAACAGAAACATGTGCACATTCCTAGAGTGTGTATTCTTTCCTAGAGTATGTATGTATTCCTAAAGTGTGTGCACGTTCTTAGGAACAAACCCACATTCCTACAAAGGAGCCTATTTTGCATCATGGATGGTGGTTCAGGGTTTGTCGAGCCTATCGTATCACGAACACACATAGCCAATTTTTTGTCCATAACTTTGTGCACATATTCATCATCACTTCTATCATCAAAAATGCAAAATTAATACAATATTAAAAAACATACATCCTATTTATAACTTCTAATAAAATAGAAAAAATTAACTTTAGTGAATAACTATTTTGAACAATGATTCATGAAAATATTCACATAATAATTTTAAAATAAATGTTTTAAAATAAATATTAAAATTTTTCAATATTTCATTGATACAACATGAAAATATTCACATAATAATTTAAAAAAAAATGTTTTAAAATGAATATTAAAATTTTTCAATATTTCATTGATACAAACTCTTAAAGTTGAAAAGTTACACAATATAATTTTTTTTCTTCTTTTCTTTTCACATTTGATACAAACTCTTAAAATTGAAAAATTACACAATATTATTTTTTTTCTTCTTTTCTTTTCACATTTGATACAAACTCTTAAAGTTGAAAAATTACACAACAATTTTTTTTTCTTCTTTTCTTTTCACATTGAACAATAGAAACTCCCCATAAATAAAATCAACTTTTCACATTGAACAATAGAAACTCCCAATAAATAAAATCAATAATTATAACTTCAATACAATAACTAGTTGGAACAAAGCTCCATGAAAATGATGTACATAATAATTTGAAAAAACATTTTAAATTGAATATTTAAGTTTTTTAAAAGTTACACTATATCATATTTTGTCTCTTTTTGTGTGTCCCTTGTTGTGTTTAAGGGAAAATAGAATACTTGTATTTTTTAAGTAGATATAAACTTCTAAAAATTTAAAAAAATTTATTACATTGACAACTCATTTCCAACAAACAAATTTTGATTTGCAAGTACACATACATATAATTTTAGAATGTTAATATGAAATTCTCATTTTCATTAATTCCCTTAACAAATAAACAATTTTTTGTTTTTGTTTTATTTTAAAACATAATCCTAAAAAATACATAACCCTTAATAATTATAATTATGCATAATTTATTAAATTTCCTATTTCCTAATAAATACAATACATGCTATAGTTAGATATATTGAATATTTGTATAATATTTATTAAATATCCTAATAAATACAATGCATGCTATAATTACATATATATAATATTTATATAAAATCATTTCTATGATGTCGGTGTATCTTCAAACATTATACTCCATTGATTAAATATAACATGCCCCATTTAACATTGCAAATCATTATTCGTACATTTTATTTTTAATTGAAAGTCAATTGATAAAATATATAGGAAGTGACATATTATACTGCAGATAATGAATAACCGTCATATCACGTTTGTTTTATAGAGCCCTTTGTCACGGTTTTTTTGATTGGAAATCATCTGATTATATATATATATATATATATAATCACATGTACCAGTGCAAATAATAAATAACCCTCATACTCAATTGATTAAATATATAAGAAGTGGGCGAATTCAAAATAAGCGATCTGCAGACTCCATGATGTGAGATAATGGATGACCCTTAGGGTTTTAAAGTGATGTCTAATCCATAAAATATAAAAAGAAGAGGATGAAATCTAAATAAGCGATCTGCAGATGGCACAGACGGCAGAATGCCAATTTTCAAATGTGTGCCTCACAATGTCAAGTCTCACGATATTTTCGAGGACACGCGCACTTCCGGGAGAAAGGAAAGGAGATCCTTATTGCTATTCATGAATCACCACTTTGTCTGTAATGAATAATCAATTGATGGGTGATGAACAGTGAAACTAGTCGGCGTACGCAAGCGCGAGTTATAAGAAGAGGGTGTCTGCTAGATCATGTTTTCGAAGCTCACGGGTCTCTGAATCCTGTCTACAGCTTCTTCATAGAATAGCTGTTCAGTTCCCTCCAAAATTCATTCTCTGAAATTCTATAAAAACAAACCCACTCTGCAACGGTCATCAGGAAAGAGAAAATTCTTCCCACTAAATCGTTGCTATGGACAAGTCGAACGGAAATATATCCAACATGGATTGGGGGGTAACCATTCTCGAATGGGAGATAAGCATTCCCGAAGACTCCTTCGAGATCAAACCTGCGGCTCCCAAACGCTTGCATAATCGAGTGTTTGAGAAAATCCTCCAAGTGTTAGGTGGCTTGAAATCGGGCTTTATTTCTCTCTGCAAGACGGCCTGGCGACTTGGAGCAGACGATCCAAGGAGAATTGTACATTCTGTAAGGGTGGGAATCGGGCTTGTTCTGGTTTCCCTCTTCTATTTCATCAATCCATTGTTTAAAAGCTCTGGGGAAATGGCTGTCTGGGCCATTATGACAGTGGTGGTGATCTTCGAGTTCACTGCAGGTATTCACTTCTTTTATCTTTCGTATATATCTCCTTATCCATGCGTCCATGCAAATATATACTGTTGTACAATACTCGATTGATATTTTAGGTTGACACAGAAAGAAAGGATGATTTGAAGGTATGGTGTGTATTGTGACAGGAGCAACCTTGTGCAAGGGATTAAACAGAATGATGGCAACGTTCATAGGAGGACTATTGGCTGTAGGGGTAGACTACGTTGCACTTCTGTCTGGACACACAGTCGAACCATATATAATTTGCGCAGCGGTGTTTTTATTTAGTGAGTACACTGAAAGTATTTTGTGTATAAAGAAGAAATGAATCTTCAACATGTTTGAGACTGTACTAACATGTTTACAGGTACATCATCAACATTTGCACGGTTTTGCCCCAAAATCAAACCCAAATATGATTATGGATTTATGATCTTCATTCTCACCTTCAGTTTCATTTCCATATCTGGATACCGCGATGAGGCGTTATTTCATTATGCTTATCTACGGCTGGAGACGATACTCATAGGATGCGGCATATGTATTCTGATTAGTTTACTCATCTGTCCAATTTGGGCCGGAGAAGATCTTCACAAATTGATTATATGCAATCTGGAAGGGCTTGCGCGATCTCTTGAAGGTAAAGCAAATATTCACGTCCGGGAGTCAAGTTTCATGTGTTTTTGAATTTTGGGTGGCATTAGTTTTTCCCAAGCTGAAGTCCTCCGGTTTAATATAATAATGGTCGTCAAACCATTCCACAATAATGGTCCTCCTCTTGTTCTTTTGCTTCTGCTAAGATTTCGTTTTCTGTACGTTTCAGGGAGCGTCGCTGAATATTTCCAGAAATACTCGCATGAGGATACTGACAACGATAATGTCTCCAACGGTTACAAATGCATATTAAATTCAAAAGCTAACGAAGAAGCATTGGTACGTATCAAACGCAATAAATTATTAATTTTTTTATTTAATTCTAATGATATCATTTTTATTTTATTTAATATCATTTTTTAAATAATTATATTATTTTAATTGTAATTCTTCTCATTGTTACAAGTTGCTATCTATTTTATTTAGCTGTTTTATTCTGTAATGAGTATTCACTTTTTTGAAATGAGTGGAAAATTGTAAAATGATGAAAATTATTTGTAGATTTTATTATAATTGAAATTGTTTATTTGTATATTATTATTGGATGAAAACCACCACTATAGTATTAGATTAATTGTTGATAATTCATTGGTTTCTTTTGATTATAAATATTTTTCTTTCTTTTCAGTGTTGTATATATATTTAATAAAATAATTATGTTTTCATAATATTTAAAATATGTTTATAACACATTGATTATGTTGTACATAAGTTTAACAAAATAATTATTTTTTTCATAATAATTAAATGATTTTTTCACACATAATTACTTTTAAAATAATTAATTAGTTAATCAATTGGATATCTTATGGCTTAGTTCTAACCAAATATGATTTTCCATCAGTTATACATAAGTTTTGAGTTTTAATCATAAAACACATACAATGCAATTTTTTTTCCAACCTTAGATAACTTAAGCTTGGAGTTTTAACCTTAAATAACTAAGACATCTATTCATTGAGGTCATTAAATTCTTGTTAGTGGAATAAATACATCTGATGCCATATATTGGAAGTGAAGTGCAATACTACCACCTATTCACTACTCAATTTTTGTTATCTCTTTCACCCAGCCTCTTTTGTCCACTTCCCATATGTTATCACCTAATATATTTTAGGAGTTTCCTCGTCTATATATACACCAACCAAACTATCTCTATAACTCACATAAATGGCTATGCATACAATACCCATATCCATAAATGAAAGTTTCATTGTTGCTTTCTTCTCCTCCCACTAATTGCAATCTCTTTAACAATGATTTGGATGACTGATTCAATCTTGGTTACTATGAAGTGGGTGGAGTTGGATGCACTCATAGTGAATGGAAATTCAAAGCTTAATCACTCCACTCCAATGACAATGACATATATTTGTATAGGGTGGATTCAAGTATTTATGATGGTTAAAAAAAATTGTTTATTAGTAATTTCAATAATAAAGAGTTTTTTCCCTTTTCTTTCATAATTAATCAAATTTAATTTAAAAAAATACACAGTAAATGTATATAATTTGAAATGAAATTAGTAATTATTATATTGTTGATTTACTATATCTTGTATACTGATATTGCAGGTTTTTATTTCCTCCTATTCTAGAGTAGGATTGTCGTTCTTAATTTGTCGGAAAAATAAGACTGACATGAAACCATTGAGTGATTTTGTGTCCATGTTTACATTTATGTAGCGATAATAAATGTGAACATGTCCTAATTGAATAATACTTCTGTCATTCCTAATTTATCGGGAAAAAAGCCATGCACGAAACCATTAGGCATTTGTATGAACTGCCTTATTTGTTTCGTAATGTTCCTGTATATCTTTGGCAGGCGAACTTTGCTAGATGGGAGTTCCCACACGGGCAATTTGGATTCAGATATCCTTGGAAGCAATACGTCACAATTGGAGAAAGGATGCGTTATTGCGCATATTGCGTAGAAGCTCTTAATGGGTGCCTGCAATCGGAGATTCAGGTAAGCTTGATTGAAATTTAGATTCAGAACATGAAGTCCAGTCGTGTTAAATTTTTCAGTAATAACACAACTAGGCTGATAAATCTCTTGATTCCAGGCACCCTATTTATTGCGAGAGCACTTAAAAGCACCATACATCAACATCGTAGCCGAATCCTCCAAGGTTATACTAGCACTAGCGGACAGTATCAAAACCATGACCCGAATCACCAGAATCGTTCTCATGACCGATGCCTTGAACAGAGCGGTGGAGGAATTACAGAATTGTTTGTCGTCCCAACCAGAGCTGTTTTCAAACGATAAAAGGTGGGAGATCGTGGATGGAACCTCGCAACGAAAAAGTATTAACCTCAAAATTACCCCGCCTTTTGAATCTAAAAACCCACAAGTTTTGAGAACGAAGAAGACTGATGGTCGGGCAGGTGAATCAAACAAAACACCTATTGTATCCAGCAAAAGCAAGATCTGGCCTCATGGAGATATTCCCGAAACGACGGACGATTCTGCAGTGGCCGGAATAAACCTAGTAAAACAGAACGAAACAATCCAGGGTGTGGCCTTCATGGCCACACTTCCTCTTGCAACAATTGCATGTCTTCTCATAGAGATTGTAGCTAGGCTTCAGACTCTGATTATGGCCGTGGACGAGTTGGGAAAGAGTGCAATTTTCACGACTTCTATGGAGGATACACCAATTGACGATAATCATAATGCTTCAGCAGAAACTCTACCCACCAACCATTCACCACCTCCGCTACAGCCCATAGAGAATCTGGCAGTTGTCATACCAGCTGCAGAACAGCCACTAGAATTCCCGGCAGAATCAGCTCAGGTTAAGGATGGAACTTATCATGGCGAGTGGCCATTTCAACGCTGCGATGGAGGCAACGAAGGCTCCCTAACGCTTCCATCATAGATAATATATTGTGCCAGCGATTCAGTGAGCTGATGTATATGTACTTTTGCATAGGACTTGCGCATCATCGAAAGCAAAACCACTTACTTGAGGTTTTATGTAAAACTCAATCGTGTCAATATCTCGGGTACGCCCTCAATACTTGTTGTAATTGACAGTGCGGAAACAACAATTATCATAAGATAATCAATACATATGCAAACAGAAAAGACACAACAGGTTACGTGGTTCACCCATAAGTTGGGCTACGTCCACCAAGCATTGGTATCGGCTATCTTATTATTCAGCGAAGTGCGGAAACAACAATTACCATAAGATAATCAATACATATGCAAACAAAAAAGACACAACAGTTTACGTGGTTCACCCAAAAGTTGGGCTACGTCCACCAAGCATTGGTATCGGTTATCTTATTATTCAGCGAATGGAGATTACAGACATGTCTCACTCACCTCTCAGACACACTCTCAGCCTCTACGGGCATACAAATTTATAGCAATGTTTATTAGAAACTGACTAATAAATGTAATCTCATCGGTATTCTAACTTGGTTGCCTTAGTTACAACCAATCCTGGTTTATAGGATCTAGAATCCTATTCACGGATGAGTTTTGTTGTCACCGTTTCTAACAATCTCCACCTTGACAACAATTAACCTGATACCTTGCTCCTGCTTATGTTCATCACCTTTTCTGCAAGCCAAGAGAAGCCAAGCACCATTGTAGCTTCTCTAACAGTACTGGTTTTGTGAACATGTCTGCACAGTTCTCTTTTGTATGCACCTTTTCAAGAGAGACTCCACCTTCATCGATGACCTCTCTTACAAAATGGTACTTTATAGGTATATGTTTTGTTTTACTGTGATAGGTTGGATTCTTAGCCAAGTGAATAGCACTCTGACTATCACAAAGTAACTTTACTTTGTCATGTATCCTTACAAACTCACCAAACAAACCTTTCAACCAAACTGCCTCTTTGCAAGCATGTGAAGCAGCTACATATTCCGCTTCTGTAGTGGATAAAGAAACAATGTTCTGTAGCTTTGACATCCAACTAATAGCTCCACCTGCAAAAGTAAATACATACCCTGAAATCGACCTTCTCTTGTCCAGATCACCTGCAAAATCAGAATCAACATATCCACAAACTAACTCACGACCACTGCTATAGGTGATACAGTAATCACTTGTGCCCCTCAGATACTGAAGCACCCATTTCACTGCTGCCCAATGCTCTTTACCTAGATTTGCCATAAACCTGCTGACAACCCCAACTGCATGTGAAATGTCTGGCCTTGTAATAACCATCGCATACATTAGACTTCCTACTGCGTTAGCATATGGTATTCGAGACATATATTCCTTTTCTTATTTTGTACTAGGACATAAACTTGAAGAAAGTTTAAAATGGGAAGCCAAAGGGACTGAAACTGGTTTCACATCTTTCATACCAAACCTCAAAAGTATCTTCTCAACATACTTTTGTTGTGACAACCAAAGCTTACCATTCCTCCTGTCTCTGAATATCTCCATGCCCA